>JAXCLQ010071435.1:0-12086 GCA_035584115.1 Cedrela odorata
AGTAAATTATTTTATGAATATTTTTAATAAAATATGAGTAAATTATTTTATGAATATTTTTAATAAAATATGAGTATTTAGAGAAAATTTATGGGTGTAAATAGTTCCACCCAAATTTTATTTATTTCTTATTATATAAAATTTTTATAATTATTTATAATTATATAAATTACCAAATTACTAGTTTTTATAAATTTATTTTTAAACGTTATAAATAAAAAGTAAACATATTATCTAAATTTATATATTCAACATAATTAGATTTCAAATCTATTCGAATTTTCACATAATAATAATTTAAAAAAAACAAACGAACAAACAAATCCTACTTGATTGTTAAATGTTTATAAAAAGTGATGCATAGACTCCTTAATACGAGTTACAAGTTTATGAATGTTCTAGGTATTTTAACAAATCACAAAAACCCCTCGATTAATAAGAACCCATACATATATAGGATACATGGTTCATTGTCACAATGTATCTTTAAATCTGTTTTTTTTTAAAAAAAAAAAATTCTATTAACCGACAATTGCCTACATTGTTTAAATAAAAATTTATTTTTCGTTGTTTACTAAAGCATCAAACGATACATGCATCAAATATTAGATGATGAGGAAACTATAGAATAATTGCATATATGACTTGAGAGACGACATAAATATTATTGAAGAACAGCAGGCCAAAAAGAAAAAGCTGAAATACAGCAACACAGCACAACTAACAAAATCAAGAATCCCGTGTACATATATAGCTCATAGCTAGGGATCCTTTTTATTCTCAATTGCATACATAATGCAAATTCAAAAGTTGATCTTCAACCTTCTGTTCTGTGATTGAACTTGTTAACATTTTTTAGTGCAAAAGCATCGGCGTCGGAAGCCTCGGCAACGTCCACCACGGAAACCTTCAGTTTGGCAAACAGCTGCGCAGTTGCTCTTCCTCGCGCATATTCCCTTAAACCGATGACTCTGAGTCTCGCATGTCCTTCCCTCCGCCACCATCGGCCCCATATCTGTCCACATCAAGCATGCATCAACATAACCACAGCGTTTTTAGTTCATAAATTTCTACATTCTTCATAAATGCAAAACTTTAATATTATTTAAAAGGAGTTGAGTGCAAGTCACATATTATAAGTAGAAATGAATTAAGAAAATGAAAGAGAAAGAAATATATAATTATACCGCTTGCAAAAAGCAGCAGCAGCATGAGTAGAACAGTTGAAAACAAACGAACTGGGCGCTCCATATCTTCACAGAAACAAAGAAAGAAAGCAAAGGATCGAGAAAGAGCTGATGATAATGCAAGAAAGAAACTATGCAAGGGCCGTATATATATAGATGCAATCGTGGGACAAATTACAGCAATAAAGAGTGATCATGTTCATGCCAAGTCAGGACGCACTAGTGTCTTGTTAGCTTTTGAATTAGCCAGCTTTTTTGTGTTTCTTTCACACAAATTACAATTGTTGATTTGATCTACCTTCCCGTTATTATTACGTTCACATTTATGAGAAATCAATCCCACGTTAGCTGCAAATCTCTGTATTTGCTTTTCCTCACTTTAATTCTCCACACACTTCTGGATCATAAAAGCAACATATATAATGTCACGCATGCTTGCTTTGTTCAATTATATTATTGATATGGATCAATTTTAATTATTTATTGAAGTTTCAAACATCGCAATCTTGTGGGTTCTTTCGGATTGATTTATTTTCAAAAGAATTGATTTATTAATTTTCAGATTGCTGCCGCCCGAATTAGGGTTCTTTTTTATTTAATATGTTGATTCGATCACTTAACTTTATTTTGATCAAGTTTACATTATTTAATTAATTTTTTTTAAAAAAATAAAAGTAATACTTTGTTAACATGTAGTTTTAGAGAATTAACTAAAAAAACTTAAATAAATGAATGTTAATTACCTGTTGTTTGTAATAAATCTTTGTATACTTAATCTCTTGAATAATTATTTGTAGTTTTGAACAATCAGGATTGAGCTATAGTTTTGTAAATTTTAGCATCACTTTTATTTGACTATCTTCGTTCATATTTATTTACTTACAGACATAAATATTTTTAGTTATTTATAGGATTATGTTTTAGAAACAACTTAAGCTATAAGAATTTATTTACTAATTAAAAAAAGGAAATGTTTATAGAAACATAATAATTTTGTGTATATGTTAGTACGTTTTAGATAATGTGTTACATTCAATGCTAGTAATGGCTTTCAAACCACCATTTATGTACTCATTCCCTTCAAAAAAAATTTACTAATTTTATGTACATGATATGTTGCTCTACACATGCGTATAATCATGATGTGAACTTCTTTACCCCGTGTGATGATATTCCGCCATGTATGATTACAATATGTTCTAATCTGTCTGTGCGATGATATTTCCACCATGTACAACCATGTTTTCTCATGCTCTGATCGTGTGACCATGATTTTTCTTAAGTATTAGTTTGGTGTAAAATTTCATGTTTATGAAGTACATTACATATCTTTATGTATTATTTTTATATTTCAGTTGAAGAAATATTTATTGATAATTTCATTTTTTTTTGGCTTATAATCAATATTAATTTAATGCATGATTTATTACTTACTCGGTGCTACATTATTTAAGTACTTTATTTATATTCTTAGAATAATAAAGAATAAATTTAATTTTTTTCTTAATTTTTAAAATTGATATCCATTTATCGTGAAATAAGCTCATTGTTTTCCCTAATTTTTGTTTTCATATTCTTTTCATGTTACTCCAAAGTCTCAGAAGTAGAGATATTGTAGTTTTTTGAGGTTTGAGCCACGACACACATACTGCATGAGTTCCTCTTTTTGAACAGTTTTCTTTTTCATTTACATATATCTCAAATAGATGCACGTTTAGTTTGACAGAAAATTAAAGTATCATGTATATATATTTTTTCATAAGACACTGATTTTATTACATATTTAAAGCTGAGGCTTGTGCCCGTTTTATTCTATTTATGATATATATTATATCACATTTATTAAGAGAGAGCATTGTTAGTGACAGGGTATCTAGAGAAAAATAGAGTCAGCTATAGGGATGGCGGATCTAGTTTGTAATAGATATCTCTAAACTCGCATCCTCATCAATAAATAAAATTTAATACCATATCCATATTATATTAAATTCATAGTAGGTTTGATAATTTATTACCAAACCCGCTTAAACGGGTATTTAATATTTATTAAATTTGTGCGAATATCCGTAGATTTTTAGCGGATTTTTAATAGGATTTTCGACATTAAATTAAAATTAAAATATTTCTCTTACATAAAATTAGAGAAATTTATGAATTAATAATAATAAATAAATAAAAGTTAAGAAATATTCTTTCACCGCATTTTTTTCTCTAATTTATTTATATCTTTAATTTTTTTTATTTATCATTAAACTATTACTTTTTTTTACTTTCCTAATTGAATGACTAATTACATAGTATAATTTAAATTAAATGAATCTTATAAGTATGCATAGGAATTTTGTTAACTTAAAATTTTTAATTAAAATAATGATATTAATTTTAGAATATTGATTTATATAAATTTGAAATTCAAAATTAATAAACAATATTTAATATTATCAATTCATTATTTTTTATCTATCCTTGAATATAGCATGTATTAATAACTCAAATTTTATATCTTCAATTTAAATAATTTAATTTAAATATATATATATATATATAATTAGAGAAAAAAATTAATATGTATTGTATAGAATGATTATTGTATAATAAAAATATTTTAAAAATGATTGATAATAAAATAGTATAATAGACAAATTAATACAAATAAATACGGACAAAAATATCCGTTGTGAATATCTATCCGAATCCGTATCCTTCTCAAACTCGTTACGAGTTTTAAATTTATTTATCAGACCCGCCTCAAACCCGCTAAGAGTCATACCAAACCGCTCTATAAAAATCGAATAATAACGGATTTACAAGTTTATGGATAAAATTGTCATCCCTAATTAGTCACTTTCTATTCCGGAATAGAAGTGGGTAAACATAATTGTAAATTTTGTAGTTGGGCTCCACGTATACGAAGTGATCACGACAGTGTTTGAGTAATTATTAAAAGGTTTAAAAATTCTGCTCATTTTCCGTTTTACAGAACCACATACTCTTTAGATAAATTAATTAGTTGGTATGTAAATGAGATAGTACAATCAGATGAAGCATTTGTATATATTATATTAAACAGAATTCCTCGATTTACTTCAAGATTTTGGCCTAACTTGCAGAATGTGATAAGTACTAGATTAAATTTTAGGAAAGCTTTTGGCCCCCAAACAAACGGATAGTCAAAATGAATTAAGCAGATATTAGAATACATGATTTAAGTTTGTCTGATGCAATTTAAGTATAATTGGAATGCATATTTACCTTTGATAGAATTTACCTACAATAATAGTTATCAATCTAGTATTCAAATGACATCATATAAAATTTTATATGAAAAAAAAATGTAGAACTTCGATTTGTTGGGATAAAGTTGGTGAAAAAAAAATTGTTGAGATAAAAAATTGTGTAATGAAAGATTATAATTATCAGGGATAGATTAAAGGTAATTCAAGATAGACATAATAGTTATGTAGATAAACGCAAGAGAGAACTTGAATCTGTAATTGGTGATATAATTTTCTTATGAATTTCTCCATAGAAAGGTGTACTTCAATTCAGGAAGCGAGCGAAGCTAAGTTCTAGATATATAGGTCCATATGAAATTACTAGAAGAATTGGAATAGTCGCTTGCCATTTAGCTCTGCCATGAAATCACAATGCCTTTCATATATCCATTATGTGGAAATATGTGTCTTATCATTTTCACGCCTTAGCAGAACAACCAATTTAGTTAAAAGCTGATTTAACTTATGATGAAGATGAAGAGCCAGTAGAGACACTTGACTCTAGGTTGCAAGTACTATACAAACTAAGCCGCAATTTACTGTTAATTAGTAAATTATAATTTGCTAAAGATTCAATGGCAAACTATTGCTTTTAATTAAGTTACACATAAAAGCATATAAATCAAGGAAATCTATCTTAGTCATTTTCTTTTAGGCACACTTTGTTTTAGACTAGCTAATTGCATTTGGTAAAAATACATGTGACAACTAATAACGAAGTTAGTTATGATTAAGCTACAAATGTCATCCAAGAAAGATAGCTCACTAATTTTTGTTACATACACTTAGCATTCATTTATGTAGCCATTTAGGTGTAAGTAACACTTTGATGCATTCAAAGCCAAGAAAAACAAGGTTAGTCATTAGATCCTTGTTTCTAAGAGGTAGGCATTAGGCAGCCATTGGGTTATAAATTGAATGTAACATGAGTAGGGAAAAGGAAAAGGGGAAAAATAGAAGAAAAACAATAAAAAGATAAGAAAATAGGAAATATAATTAGGTTGTTAGAATTTTATTCAGTGATATAATGGAAAATAAATTTAGAAAATAAGTATAGTTGTGTTTCAAAATATGTTGTACTTATTATGATTTTATCAATTCTAACTGAAAAACCTATTTTTAGACCCTAAAACATCTGAGAGAAGGTGAAAAGTGTTATCAACAGCAGAAAATTAAATAAAGTGACAAATGAAATCATGTTAAAATTTATTGAACCTAGATATATAAATCTCGATTAACACAACATTACAAACAAAAACAACAAATTATATCTAAAGCAATAAACATATGCAAGCAAAAGACACGACAATTTATTAACTAAGGGAAACCTTGTAAAGAACTCTTCATAGGATAAAAACCCTCTCGACTAATACAAAAGCCACAAAAATATGTCAATAATAAAAAAGAACTTACAACCGATGATTTTTGCATAAGAACACTTGACTCTAAAATCAAACCAGCTTGACAAGTGGCGCACTTCAAGCAATTCAGTGCTCAAAATTTTGAGATCTTCTTTCTTCAATTGGAATCCATGAATAACTTGTTCTTATGGCTAAAACTCTAGCTACCAACATCCCTCGTAGCTCTAAGAACTTTTTAGTTGGATTTTATGTTTGAAAGATGTGATGTTTTACTCTCAAGAGAAACAACAAAGTAAATCTTATTCATTGAGAATAAGATTAGTTTTTCACATAACAAATTAAGAAAGAAATTACCTTCTTTAACTCAGAGAAGTTTTGTGTATATAGAAAGCTCAAAAACCCCTTGACGGCCTCTCTAAAACGTAATTTGAAAATGAGTAAAATTTATATAGTACCGCAGTCTTGCCTAGGTGTCAACTTAGCGAGATCTTGGTGGCAGTGCACTAATGCTTGGCCGCCCGGCCTCAACTTGGTTATGTCTTGGCAACAAGGTTCTAGACAATCCTTGGTTGCTTGGGCTATAACCTGGCCTTGTCTTGGCACTAAGATTTTATCTTCTTGTCTTGTCTTACTTGATTTGTGTTTGATCTTTTACTATGCACAATCTTAGTATACAATCTCAGTTAAACTTGGCAACCATCAATGATACAACATTTTGAAAATGGAATGAGCCAACTTAACTAGATCCTAACAAACTCCCCATTTTTCCATTCTGTGGCAAAAACATCAAACCTAAATACAAGAAAACAAATTAAAAATGAAAATTTTGCCAATCATCAAAAACAAAATTTTGTTTACATTTGACACAAGACAGACACATCTAACATCTTAGTGATTGAGATATCCTGTTTTGTTCCGTCGATATTCAATTAAGAATTGTCACCTGAAACAAAAACACTTACAATACCAAGTGAAATTCATGGGAAAAATATATGCATATTGCTAAAATAAATCTTAGCATAATGAGTATAATAATAAATCACATACCATTTGCATCCACAAAGACAATACATATATCCATAAGCATCCAATTAGTAAACATCCACATTAGTACAATAATATAGATAGTAATAACAACATGTCAAATAAAGGTAACAAAAGTGACATGTCAGAAGCTCCCCCCATCTAGCTCCCCCTATCTATTTACCCATAATCAGTCTGCACTAAATGAAATGTCAAATAAAGGTAACAAAAGTGACATGTCAAAAGCTCCCTCTATCTGTCTACCCATAATCAGTCTGCACTACTCCTTTTTTCTTTGTTCACTGAAAAGACAAAAATATCATAAACCTATGAAGATCACGACATATTAGCTGTGTCGTCCCCACTAACCTCAGTATCAGTATCAAAGACATCTGAAGCATCACCAACTAAGATAGTAGCCAAAGCAAGAGTAGGAGGATCGATATCACCCTGAACAAAAAGATGATCAAGTGGCTCTAAGATAATAAAATCGGCATCATCATCTTTATCGGTCGCTGAAGCAACTAGCACACTTCCATCATGACGATGTATCTTTGTCAACATAGCATGCATCTCACTCATCTGACACTGAACAGTATGTACAGAGGCCACAAGAGTTCTCTATCCACTAGAATAAGCATCTAAGACATCAACGTCACCATAGATATTGCTAATCCAAACTAGCCTTAGAGCTAGAAGAGGATGAGGCGACAGGGGCAGGTAGAAATGAACTGTGGCCAATAGACAAGAAGAAGTGGAAAGAGTAGCATGACTCAAACTTAAAGTGTGGGAGCTAATGGACAATGATAGCCGCATCAAGTTAGACATAAAGGACGAAAAAACAAAGCCTAGCCTATGGAAGATACGAGTGATAGTGTAAGGAAAGGGAAAACTCTGAGTCCTATGAGTACACTGGAAGGTCTGTATAATCAATTTAGAGATATTAGTGAGAAGGTTAATTGAAAGACCCTGAAGAAGACCATAAAGAAAACTAACACGGGGAAGAGGTAGGCTAAAGCGATGGTCGATGGGATAGAGATTGGTACATATAATTTGGTTAAGGATATAAAGTGTCATGTGGAAAACTTATGGTAGACAATCTTTAACCATCATAAGCATAAGGCCTACAAATAATGGTGGAGGCCAGGTTGACACAAGACGGTTGATGAGTTTTCAAAAAGGGAATCTAAGGTTGAGGAACCCTAAGAATGTCAAGCTAAGAAGCTACAACATCAAGGGTGATCCTAAGATAGTTCCTCGAAGAAACACCGAGAAAGCTACCCCATTGACATCCACATCGTGAGTGTTAGAGAAGAATTCATGGATAACTGCCTCTGAGGGTTGGAGAAATCCACCGAACCTTGACCCTAATGATGGGCCTGAAGTAGATCGGGTACCTAAGTGCAATCAGTAAAAGCTGTTAGGTTGTTGTCCTAAAATTTGCTGAAACTAGATCTATAAATCTCTATTAACACAACATCACAAACAAGAACAACAAATTATATCAAAAGTAGTAAACATATGCAAGTAAAAGACATGACAATTTATTAAAGAAGGGAAATCTTGTGAAGAATTCTTCACATGATAAAAATCATTCAGACTGATACGTAAGCCACAAAAATATTCCAATAATAAAGAATGGCTTACAACCGATGACTTTTGTAAAAGAACTCTTGACTGTAAAATCATACCAGCTTGACAGGGGACGCCGTTTAAGCAATTCGGTGCTCAAAACTCGAAGATCTTCTTTCTTTAATTGGAACCCATGAACAAGTCATTCTTATAGCTAAAACTCTAGCCACCAACAGCCCTCAAAACTCCTAGAATTTTTAAATGAATTTTATGTTTGAAAGATGTGATGTTTTACTCTCAAGAGAAACAATAAATAAATCTTATTCACTAAGAACAACATTAGTTTCTTAAACAAGAAATTAAAAAGGAAATTACCTTCTTAAACTTAAAAAAGATTTGTGTATGCAAAAAGTTTTAAAACCCCTCACTGCTAAGACACTGCCAGGTTACAGCCTAGGTGGCCAAAGTTTGTGCAGAATCTTGGTGCCAAAGTACAACCAGGTTGCGGCCTGGGCGAACAAGTTCTAGCATTTTGACTCTAAGACACGATCAGGTTGCGGCCCGGGTAACTAAGCCCTAGCACATTGTCATCAAGATATCGCTAGGTTGCTACCCAAGCAGGACTGCAATACTATGTAAACTATACTCATTTCAAGTTTTGAGAGAAGAACCTTGGTAGCCCGAGCCGCAACATGGCCGTATCTTGGCATTGAGATTTTGTTTTCTTATTTTGTCTTACTTGATTTGTGTTTGATCTTCCACTAGGCACAGTCTTAGTATACAATCTCCGTCGAACTTGAATACTATCAATGATGCAACATTTTAGAAATGAAATGAGTTAACTTAACTAGAATCTAACACTAACCATAAATATTTGAATTTTATGTTCTTGGTGTTGGAGATATACTCTAAAATCAATCATTTTATACGGTTCAGGGATATCATCTAAATGTATATATAATTCTGTAATTAATTGTAAATTAGTTTACGATTAATAAAAATGACTATTATATCATTTTGCATGTATAGTTACTAATATATGTTATATATATAATGCAGAATGAGATCCTGTGATGTATTATGATGTCATGACTCTATCTGTAAGGAGTTGTAGATATAAGGACAGAGTTTTGATTTGAATACATCCAAATCTATTCCAGGTTGAGGCGATGTCATAAGGGACTATGACATTGCATGACTGGAATATTTGATGCTGTCAAGAATTAGTATTATATACTAATAGTTGAGTGACAAGTCTTATATCACAAGAGTATAAACATTAATAATACATTGGAGAACGTGTTACTGAACATGACCAAATGTGACAAATCACATGAATGATTATCTACAGTAAATGATATGTCATACAACTGTACTAATGTACCACTAGTCCTTTGATCTGAAGTATCACAGCTGCCCTTCGCACTAAAGCACATCATTCATTTGTGTATATTGCACCGGGCTAGTCACTCTTGGTGAAAGAAACTTGCTGACAATATGTTTAGGTGTATAAAGACAGGTGATAGCCAAAATAGAATCTGTTGGCTCAGATATTGAAGCTTGAGTCTTAGGTGGAACTGTCATACACGGAAATAAAGTCTTTAGCCAAAACATGTATATCTAGAAAGGTATTTTGCGGATATATGAATCTTGTATATGATTAAGGTTCAGATCCTATGATTGAGTTAGGGGTTTGACGATACCATAACCTATACTCGATTGGGAGTCGAAAGCAGAGGAACTTTACTACATGCACGTATGACTATATGGGTTCATTCATTTGTGTCCAGGACTCGTGACGTCTTGCTAGAGGTCAGTCATGATCATTGGGAACTTAGTTGTACAGAAGTGATACGAAGGAGTTCGTATCCACCCATGTCCAGTTCACAATAAACCTAGAGGTCACACACAGTCGATTACTTGATGATGATGGCATTTACTATTATACAATAATTATTAATTTGTTAATAATTTTGTTCTGATACTTTGATCGAGTAGCAATTTGATTCTTTATTGTAAAGAATATATTTCCCGGTAAGGACGAGCTAGCACTCGTATGCATGAAAAATGTTTCGGTTAATTATGGGATAATGTAAATATAATTTCGGATATTATATTATGATATAATAATATAATACTTTAATGTGCTTTAATGCTGATTAAAGTATTCATATAATAATATATCTTATATTTAATGATTATAATATTGTCTTATATATATATATTTAATCATTACCATAAATATATATATATATGTAAGATATATATATTAACAAGATTAATATATGTATAATATATATATGCTCTCTCTTCTCTCTCCCACTCTCACATTGCTTTTGTTTGTTTGATAAATAAAAGGCAAGTGGGCAAGTCGACAAGTGGGCAATAGGATTGTCTTGTTTCATTTAATGAAATGAAAAAGAAGAATGGGTATGTCAGTTGTGTTAGATGGCTGTGTAGGAAAACACTCAAGTGTTGAGTGTAGATAACAAGCATTGGGATGCTACGTTATCTTACTAAGCAAGACACAATCAAGAGAGCTTCTTTTTCCTCATTCTCTCTAAAATTTCTATGAGTACAAACCTTGGTGAAGGTTTTCAATAAGTCTTTGGTTTTGAACCAAAACAGTTGAGAGAAGTAAGAAGCTAAGAGAGAAAGCTTAGTTTGGCTTGGTGAAGCTAAAACCGAAGCTTGAAGATCCCATAACGAAGCTGAAACCACCGTCACCAACACCAAGGTATGGACAACCTTAGTACCAAGTGAAGAGGTTCACTTGTTGTTTCAAATTGCAAAGGAAAGAAGTAAGACTTCTGAACTTTGCATTTTATGTTTATATTTGAAATTGTTTTAAATACCAAAAACATACATATGTACATGTCTAGATCCATGGGAAGCCTTTTCTTATTCCATGTGACGGGTATAGCCTCCCCAGCAGCAGTCGCATGCCCGGGAACTGATCCCGCGCGTCACGCTTTTGTTGCAAACGCGAAATAGAGCATGGTTTGTACATTTCTAGTGGAATAGATTTCGTCGCCTTCACTAGGAAGAGTACCTGTAACAAAATAGTCATAGGACCCTGACTAGAATCATGACTGAGTTATAGTTTTATGAGTATAGTTTTTTTGAAATATTACATGTTTTTAGTAAGTTAAAAAATTTTAAATCATTTTTATTTGATTACATACGTTCATATTTATTTTACCTACAATCATGAATATTTGTAGTTATTTATTACATTATGCATAGAAACCACTTTGGGTAAAAGAATTTATTTACTAATTTAAAAATTAAATGTTTATGAAAACATAATAATTTTGTGTACATGTTAGTACATTTTAAATAACTTGTTACATTAGATGCTAGTAATGGGTAATTTTTAATTAAGTATTACATTATATGTTAGTAATAGTTTAAACCACAATATATGTACTCATTTCCTTCAAATACATCATATGTTACTCTACGCATGTGTATGATCACGATTAGGGTTGCACATTTGGGGAAATGGGATAGGGGAATTTGGGGGATGGTTCCCCATTTTTTCCATTACCCTAACCCAATTCTTCATTTTCCCGTTTCTCCATTTTCTCTATTTTTTATTTATATATTTTACTAAAAATTTTAAATAAATACAATATTTTATTATAAATATAATATAATTAAATTTT
>JAXCLQ010071437.1:0-12080 GCA_035584115.1 Cedrela odorata
TGACACCAAGGTCAACAAAAATTGGATAAGTATTTTATTCATTATGTATAATTCAACTAGTACCCCTTGTACTTACCTATAATGACCATCTTGTGAAATCACCACAATAGAAATAATTGAATTGACGCACTTGATTAAACTCATTGCACTTACCACTACCATTTGAAACTTATCGTAACTTAGTCAAATTAATACTTAATTAATGAGCCTATTCTTCTAATTCACATTCATTTATGGTAGTAGCAAATATCATTCTTAATAAATCATATTTCTACTGAGCAACTCCAATAACAAGTTTCAAAAAAACGTATAATATTAAATCATATATTTTATTGACTTATAGTCCTATCATTATATTTAAGCTCAAAATCTACATGATCTCGATGCTTAAACTTTGCTGTCATCATCCCTTATTCTAAAATACGACGTCACCATCCCGTATTTTACAATAAAATAGAACTTGTAAACAACTTCTATAAAATTCTATGTATTACAGATTGACTAAGGTTAATATAACATGCAATATTTATATTTTATATATATTTAAGATCTAAATCTAAGATATCAGAGACATTGTCTTTATAATATAATCCAACTTTATTTTAATCGTCTTAATTCCTAATATTCAACTATTGTCCCAACACAATATTAAAATATATTTAGTAATATATTGAGTAATATATATGATCTATACGAAGAGTTTCAATAGTTATAAATCATTAAATATGGTTAAAGTCTAACACCTACTTCAAGAATTATTATGCATCATTACTTTAGCCAACCTCTACTTATAGTATGCACAATATCATACTTAAACTTTAATAGCATCATAAGTAAGATTTCTTGTATACGTAAATCTTAATTCTCAAATGGTATGTTATAATATGATGCTTTTGATATTCTTAATATAAACTTCTAACCATCTCATTCATATCAATCAATAATTGTATATTTTCAATTTGATTATAGGCCATAATACTTACTGTAGCAAAATTATTAATTAACTTAGTAACATCCAATAATAACTTTTCTCAATCAAATTATTAAACCAAATCAACCAAAATATTTGTTGATATTTTCATTCCCAATCCAATCCATGTTTTAAAATAATACATGTATAAAATATAAAACCTTAAAATTTAATAATGTAATAACATACTTCTTATAATATCTCATAATTCCACCATATGGTCCTTAAAATCAATTACAAATTAATGTATCTACATACTACATATAAAATCATACAAAGTAGTATCGATTTTAACTATCTTATCACTCGCTCTAAATCTTTTCGAATTTAAGTTATAAACATGTGTATTCAATAATATCTTATTCATCAAACAAAAATCGAATTTCATCCGCTTGAGCGAATATAATACCAACTTATGTCCTTTCAATCTTATTAAAATAACTTCATTAATATACAGAAATTCAATAAAATAATATTCGAGTTATGCTTAGTGATCAAATTTATTTTCTTTTCACCTGAATAACTCTTTTGCAAATCATCTTATTCATATAATCAATATTTCTTTAGTTACAAACCTCATCAATCATATCAAGTTTACAATTACAAATTTTGTATATAAAATTTAATATCATCACACATATTAAAATATTCTTACTAATATACATTTGATACAAATAAATTCTCAATTAAAATCTCTTAAATAACTCACTAATTATCTTTTTTCTTAAATTGTGTTTGTTATCTCTTTTTTTTTTTCAATTATAAACTCCGTCTCTCAAGTATCATGGAGATAAACATATCTTATACTTGTGGAATTTCTTAATTGTACTCCTTAATCATTGAAAATTTATTGAATAACATAGATAAATATAAATTCTTAACTTAGAAGACTATGTATCCCTTTTCATGTATAATATGTCAGTAACTGTTTCAAATATTTGTAAATCTAATCTTTTTAGAGCATCAATTTCACACCTTAAAGAAAGTTGTTATATTTCTTAAACACCCTTGATCTTTATCCAGAAATAGTTTTTCTTTTCCTTTTATGATCTTAAATTTCTTCTTTATAATACTTCTTCAATATTCTCATAAATCTTTTCATATAAGAACATAAAAGAAGATCTTACATGAACCTCATATATTTACAGCCTAGGTTATATTCTCAATCAATGAATTATAATTCTAGGTAATAAGTTCTTATAAATCTCATAAAACAAAATTTTTATTTCTTGTTGTTTCTTATAAAAATAAATAAGATTTGGGCTTTACTTGTAATAATAAACTAAACTCATAAATAGTCTTATATCAAAATCCACTTAATAACATATCCCGAGATAATTCATTTCACAAGGATCATAATTTTCCTTTGTAAAACTAACATAAACTCAAAATAATAATTTTAAATATCTCCTTAACATTTTATAAATCATAAATAATCACAAAAATGTTTAAGAAATGAGAAATACTTTTCATGACCCAATTACAAGTCTCAACATCTTGTTTAGTCATGTTATACATTTTATTTGGATGCGTTCACTAATTCTATTTTCATTTGAGTCTCATACTAGCTGAAGAAAATCTTCTATTCTAAAATCTCACTTCTCACTTAAGACATGCATCAATATTCTTAAAAGAAATTTTATCATACTCCCTCAATAAAAACAAATCAAATAACATTTTCTTAGAACACCACTATTCCGAACAATACCCTCAGTCAACTTATTTTGTTGTTCCTTCATTCTTATTAATCATATTTACGATAGGATACTCGTCCCCGAAATTCCTTGCAGGATTCCCCCTTTTCATTTACATCTTGAGGGACCCTTGAACTTAATGCATTTACTTTCGTTTGAGATCTATGTGACACATATTTCTTTTTTCTACAATCACACTATACTAATCCATTTAATTATTATGTAATGAAAAGTAACTAATTCAACAAACTTATTATCTGATGGAATTATAAGTATACTTGATGGAACACCCATTTTAACTTTGCAACAGCCGTTCCGTCCTCCAAAATATATTTTACTTTATAAACTTTTCTAACTTATCCAAACATTAACACCAATTTAAATGAAATAGCAATCAAATTACACTTGTGCACAATAAAGTTATTTCTTCATTACTTTAATAATCTTGGGTTCCAAATTTCAAATTTTTAACTCTAACCTTTTTACCATTTAGCCATTTTTAACTTTAGTAATCATGGTTACAAAGAGTTGACTCATGCGATTCAGACAAGGATCCAATCTTCTCAATCCTCCTTGCTATTTTTTTTTTCCACTTGAACTAGTCTGCCCAGAAAGGTTTTCCTTAACATCTTCTCCCTACACCTATCTATGTTATAGGTGTTGTAATACCTCATCATCCAATACAAACGTCACACTACTAATTTATTACAATTCACATCTTTTCTATACACCTGCATTTTTAGGAGGGCTTTCTTTTCCACTTCTTCTATTCCTCTTGGACCCAGATTGGTATGGGAATAACGGAGAATAGTTCTTGCTAGTTTTGCTCTCTTCTTAGTAATGTACAAAATTTTAAAGTTCTTTACGAGAGCACCACCAATCATACCATTTTCACTTCTATTTATACTAGTCCATTGATCATACTTTGTCCTTGCCATCTTCAACTAAAGTGAAACAAAATTAAATCCCATGAAATTATTGCAATTATATCCAATTAACAAAATTTTACTTTTATTATTATTATTATTATTATTATTATTATTTTATTCTTAATTAACCCGAAGTCCATAGAATCCTAACCTAGGATCTGCTTTGCAATGTATCGACACTTTTAAGCCTTGGTATCAATCAGTTCATTAGAATTTGATTTTAGATTTTTTTTTTTACACTAAGTATCAATACATTTGCTTTCATGTATCGATCCCTTCTCCTTATGGTATCGATCTGGGCGAGTTCGTAAATAATTTTGAACTCCCTAACTTAAAAAGTATCGATTCTTTCGTCACACGTATCGAAACTTTCTTCACATGTATCGATACTTACTTTACATGTATCTATATTGTATTCACAAATATCGATACTTTCTTTTCTGTCACTCAATGCTATAATTATATTTTCTAATTGATTCTCTGAATTTCAAACCTTGGTTTCCCTATTAATCTGAATGTCTTTATACTCAAAATTTTCAGGCATTCTTAATATCTAAGAACCTTAAATCATTACCTCATGACTTAGAATCTACAGAACCTCAAACCTTAGCTCTGATACCACTAAATGTAACACCCCCTTCCATTCATAGTTACAAATATAAAGTCATTCTCACATTTCATTATAGAATGATATACTATTATTACACAAGTCCTAAATATTTACAATTAACAAAAGTTTTTATGCATACAAGTCTATACATATTACGCTCCTTGTCTCTTAGAATATAAATACTCAAACAGATCAATACATTTTCAAACTTTTTTATTACATAGAAACCAATTCATAATTTAGACATTTTCAGAATGGCTTAGTCAATTAATGTCACTTGCACCCATGGTAACCCAGATTCAGAACGTGATCTCATATTTCGCTTAAAGCGGACATTCTTTTCATTTCGAATATAACAGAAACGTGCCTAGTACATTAAATAGAATTCAGAATAGCATGCAAGTCTTACTTTAACAAGCGACCCGGCCAAGTCAGAATAAACATTAACTAACGACTAAAGCCATAAAATCATTTTCATTTATAAACATTCACACATCGACATCATTTTATATTTATTTTATAAATGCGATATCAGCATATAACATTTAAATCCATAAGTCTTTTCAATAATCATTTCATACAATCGCATTGGTGTATCAAACATTAAAATCACATTTTTCATCATAACATCGAATATCACATAGTTTCAAAACATTAAAATGCATGCATGATCTACTTACTTCTGCTCCCGCTCTCCTTGAGTGTGTTCCTATTTAATGAGGTGTACCTAAAATCAAATTAACATAATCTATTTTAATTATGCGTTAATTCTTGTCGCCACATTCCTACAACATCCATTTTTCCAAACTCAACACTTTATGAATTTATTAAAATAGACTTATTACCATATTCACTTTATTCCCTTATTTTATATATACCTATTCATACATTCATATAAACATATACATATATATATACCTACATATATGTACCACAATAATTTTCGGAAGAAAACACATTCGGTGTAAAATTTTCGAAACTAGTCAATATTGCTGCCAATTTCTTTTCCAACAACCCTGGCATTACCAAGTTTCCAAACACTCCAAATATTTCAAACAAACTCGGCCTACCGTAATCGCCGAGATTCAATTTCACTTCTACAATTATGCCATTCCAAATTCCACAATTAACATCAATTTACATGTGTATATATATATATATATATATTACTACATTTCCTTCCATCCTTTCCTTTATCATTCAATTTTCCACCAAATAATATAATATTCGTTTCTAATTTTTTTCTCATTACACATTAACATTAATAACATAAATTTTGCACTAATATCATAAATTCTAATAAAATTCACCCAATTTTATTAATTTATTAAGCTTCCTAATTTCTTACCTACAAATTAATATTAATAACATAAGTGTTACAAATGTAATAGGTGGCATGGCCTACACATGCTAATAACATTTATAACCACAAATTCTACTTATTTAAAGTACCATATACATATTAACATAATACCATTTCCAATTTCCAACCTACGATTTAACATTAACAATATAAGTTTATCAATTTCTTATTTCCTACTACAATTTAGCACTAATAATATTAATTTGTGCATATTTAGTTTCTCACTACAATTAGGCATTAAACCATGAATTTGCTCCTCTTTCATTCCTACTACAATTATACCCACGACATATACATGTTCTAATTTCCACCAATTTCCAACATCATATACAACTTATAACAATATTCATTTCAAATCTACTAATCATAATTTAACATAAATAATATAAATTCTACTACAATCTACCTTTAACAATTCAATAAACTTACTATACCAATATAATAAAACACTAATTAAAAGTAAGCTTACTACATCAAAATAATTAAAAAAAAACTAATTAAAAGCAACTTAAAATTCACCAATTCCTTTTTTATTCCTTTTCTCTCCCTTTTCCTTTTCCTACAATCCTTCTCCCTTCTCTAATTTTTTTTGCCTTATAGGTATGCCTTGTTTTGCATTTCCAATTTGAAAAACATCCATTATTTGATTAATTTAATTACTTAAAAAAAACACATGGATGGCTTGGATGAGCTTAACAAATCCAATGGACCACATTTAGCCACTTAAGTTTTCACTATGTAACATCAAATAATAATTAATTTAATTACCTAAAACACATAGATGGTTAGGATTAATTCATCCAATCCAATGGTCCTCATTTTGCCACCCAATTTTTCACTAACTTAGCTTTAATATTTATCCTTATCCAATTTACAAAACAAGCTTAAAATTGTGACAAGTGGATGGCTTAGAGTAAAGCAAATGGATGGCTAAAATTGTGTAGAGAATTTTAGCCAAACATAATATTTTATTCATTTATTCATTTATTTATTTGTTTATTTTATTATATATATATATATATTTAAGCTTGCGCTTGGGCTTATATATATATATATATATATTTTAAACTTGGGCCTAACTAAATAAATTGGCCTAATATATATATATATATCCAATATATAGCTCACTTAATTATATTCTTATTCCAAAACTAAAATTTCAAAAATAAGCTTGTTGATAATGAAATTTCAATTCCATCCTTCGTGGCTGCATTTTTTAAATTTACAAAAATACCCTTATAGATTTACTTCATATCATTTCTTAAATTTCTAACACTTAATACTCTATAAAACATATTTAAAATCATGGTAATGGTAATAATCATTTAAATAGGTATATTATATCCTACGTCGTTTCCATGTCAACTAAACATGCGTAAATTCGGTTAATTTCTCTTACATTTATAATAGTATGTTGTAAACATATCATGAATATAAATTCTAATGTACTTTAGATAATATCAAGGTTATGAGTTCTACAAAAAATTTTGGATGTTACACATAATTAGAGCATCGAACTTGCATATGAAAAGTAATACATCTTTTACGATATATTTGAGAAAACGAGCAACTTTAATGCTATGGAACGTTAATTTGCTCTGTGCAAAATCTCTTGGGACTTGGTTCCACTTCCTCTTCATCAGATCCGAGAATACTTCCAGTTGTTCCACTTGTGACAGCCATATCATGAAATTGATTATGCAATTTCCTAATTTCAGTGCAATCTTCTTCAGTTGGTGGTAGCAAAAGAGTTGGGTGGGACTCATTGGGATGTCCATATACTGGACAAACCCACAACACTTCACCTTCTGACCAAATAAGTCAACTGACAACTCAAATGAGACAGCAGTATGTGATCACTATCAGGTAGCCTAACATTCCAACAGAGATCAATTCTGAGAAAGACATGATCATCTGACTCAAAGAATATGCCACAATTCCAACAGCGACTGATATAAAAATTTTTGGTTTTAGCGTCTGATATCATTTTTCTACTAGTATTAGAATCTTCTTCATTTTCAATAATAGCACAAAGAGCAAAATCAATCAAGTTATTGTTACAACAATACTTTGTCAGTTGAATAGTTATTAAATATCCCGACCACTGATTGTTGAACTAGTCAGGAATTCCATTTTCGAGCAAATAGACGGTGGTTGCAGGCAGTTTATCAGAATCCTGCAAAATGAAAACCTTGCATTCTAATGTAAGGAGGGGAGAGAGTTGGAGAGTAGAGAAAGAAAGAGAATTACATAACTTTTCACATAAACGAAATAGTTTCGGTGATGTAATTGCCATATGCTAATTTCTTAATTGTGAATCTGCCAAGATGTTGTTTGTTTTTTTTTCAGTTTCGGGCAATAACTAAATCTAAGCTGTATTGGACCTCCTTCATATCCGAACTACCAAAATGTTGTTTGATTATAAGTGTTTCAGGCAATTGTTTTCATTCAGTTTTTCTAGTGTGTATGCATCTAATTCTTCCATACATGATAGAGGCTATAGCAAATATTGGAGCACCTTGCAATTGCTAGCAGTTAAATGTTATAATCTTAGTGGAAGCTCTGGTAATGATTGAAGTATGTAGCAATCGTGCAAGTGAAGGGATCCTCTTTAAATAACTTAAACTTTTGGGTCAAGCGGTTTAATAAAAAAGTTTAAGCACAGAGAGTGAAATATCGTCTTGAATTCCCTATTAATTATAAAAAAATCAACCAAGTATAAGAAGGTGATTCTAGTTAGAAAGTAAAAATAGCAACATTTGCAACTCTAGTGGAACAAAGTGTCTAGCCTATAAAGGTTATTAATCTAGATACTTTTTGAATCTTGCCTTGCCAATGCATAGCAAAAGAAATTCTGAAGGCTTCTAAAATAACTTTCATTAATTAAGCAAACAACATTGTGTAAGGACTTGCAAATATTTTTTAAGTTTTTATTTCTTTGAGTTAAATTAGTTTTACAGCCAAAATTTAAGTAAAATTATTAATACCAGATGGCTAATCTTTTTAGGACTTATATTCCAGGAATCAAACAAAGAATTTAAAGGCAATACGAAGTGAAAATTGTGAATGTGATTTATATTTCACTGTGTTTAACCATTGTTTGTAGTAGAATAACTGATTGGTAGTTAAATCTGGTAGCTGAGCTGGCAAGAAGCTGATGGACTGTTAAGATTAATTAGTTAAGCAAAACGTATCGTTTTACTTGTAACTATAAATAGTTCATTTTGATTGTTGGAATGTAATGCGTGAATTTTGAAGAAATACAGAAAACAGAGAGCATTTTCTCTCTCTAGAAATTCTTTTTGTCTTTTGTAATTCTTTCTTTGAGTTCTTGGTTTCATTCAAGGTTATAGCTTTGAGTATTTTAAGACTTCGTTCTTGTAGTTAAAGTTTGGCATCTATTTTCTCTTGATTTACTTGCTGATTGTGATTGATTTGTTCAACAACTTGGTATCAGAGCTCCACAAGAAATCCAGCATGGTTTCTTCAAAATTCTCAATTGAGAAATTTATTGGTGAGAATGATTTCAATCTTTGGAAAGATGAAGATGAAAGCTTACTTGGTTTATGAAGGCTTGGAAAAAGCTTTGTTGGAAGAGGAAAATATGTCATCTGGATTGAATGAAACAAAAAAGAAAGGAATTCAGAAGAAAGCACATAGTGCTTTGGTGTTGTCTCTTGGTAATAGAGTTCTAAGGGAAGTGTCGAAGGAAAATACAGCTCTTGGCTTATGGAACAAACTGGAATCAAGATATATAAAGAAATCTTTGGCACACAGACTATACTTGAAGAAACAACTCTATGCATTTGAATGGAATAGTAAGCTCTCATTCTCTGTTTTAGTGAACGGTGAAAGCGCGAAGCATGAAAGGAACTTCTAGGCACGCAACCGCTGTAGGAGAGCCATGGCTATCTTCATAAACCTGCGGAATAAGCTCCCAGCCGATCTCGACATGCGCACATACATGTTTCGGCTTTCAAAAACATACTCTGTTCACATATTCAAAAACTAAAACAGAGATGACTCACATTTAGCCTTGTAATGCGGGATAACAACAAATTTGCTTCCTCAAGTGGTCCACACATCGGTGTGATGAAGCCGATTCCGGCTTGTTTGGGATTGACAAGCTTTGATTTGAGCTTTAACAAGCTCACCAAGCTTTCTCTCTCTACGGTTTCCCCTTCTCTCTCTTCTGTTCAAGCTTCGGTTCACAGCCCAAGCTTGCTTCCCTCTTCTATCTTTACTTTGGTTCACAACCAAGCTCTCCTAAGCTTGCTTCCTCAAGCAGCTTACGATTTGAAGGAGAAGAAAGTTTTCGATTTTTCAAAACAGAGAAGGAAGAACAGAACCGAGAAGTGTGTTTCTTAAAATAGCATTACGTATATATATATATATATATATATCATATATCTATTAGCTTAACACTTAAGCTTTCTTGTTTATCAAATCTTTCCACCAACTCCCACAATCAACCGACTTGCATTTAAAAAAAAATATCAAAATGTAATTAATGCAATAGTGAGTCATGGTTAATTAGGTCGGCTGTTTGCATTCTTAATCAAATATATGCATCACATTAATACACCTATATACATTAATACATTAATACATTATTAACATAATATATATACATCAATCAAATTAACATATATATACTTGTATTAAAATGAAAGAGAGAGAGACAATAACACATATATATATATACACACACATTACTATAATATATATATATATATACACACATATATTAATAAATATCTTACATATATACATATATATATATATCATTACTTTAATAATATATATATCAATAATATATTTTAGATATTTATTATTATATTAATATAATTAATAATTATATTTTATGATTACTTTAATCATATTAAAATATAATAATAATATATTAATATTATTGCATTCACAAATCATATTTACGGTATCCCAAAATTAAACCGAAATATTTTTCAAGCATACACGTGCAAGCGCGTCAAAGCCGAGAAATATATTCTTTATAATAAAGAATCAAATTGCTATCCGATCAATATCTATACAATATCATTAACCAATTAATGATTATTACATAGTAGCAATAGCCATCATCATCAAGTAACCGACTATATTTATGACCCCCTAAGTTCATTGTGAGCTAGACATGGGTGGACACGAACTCCTTTGTATCTCTTCGGTACAACTCTTTGTAATCAAAGTTCCCAATGATCATGCGCAACCTCTAGCAAGATGCTACAACCCCCAGACATTAATCAATCCATATAGTTGTACGTACATGTAGTAAAGTCTCTCAGTTTTCGACTCCCGATTGAGTGACGATCATGGAATTGTCAAACCCTTAGCTCAATCATAGAAATAGGGTCTCGAGTCATATACGGGAATTGTCACACCTGTTTCTTATTAACTACAAATACATACTTATATTCCTTATATACAATGCTATTCTTTTTATTACACAAAACTTAAACATTTCTAGAAAATAATTTTTTTTTTTTATACATACATTACAACTCCTTGTAGTACAAATAGGTTATCAATTTCATATCCAAAAATATTCATACTAACCTACAAGTCTATATACATTACTTAGCTAATCTACAAATTACATATATCAAAAATAAACTACGAATACACCTAACATCATCGCTTGCGTACTCGGCCATCCTTATGTGCTACTATCTGAAAATTAAATTTTTCTATAAAGAGTGAGATAAACATTTCAATATTTTCAATTCTATAAAGCTCATTTAAATACAACCATATTCAGAACAACTTAGTCAATTAGTGTCACCTGCACCCACGGTGACCCGGTTACAGAATGTGATCACGTGTTCCGCATTAAGCGGTCATTCACATTTACATATAACAAAAGCGCGCACGACGTGTTAAACAGAATTCTTATTAGCCTACAAACCTCGCCTTTAACACGAGGTCCGACTAGATCAGAATAACATAACTAATGACTAAGCCATAAAACACATTCTTTTTCAAACATTTCACACATCGATAACATTACATATTTATTCTCTAAATGCGATATCGGCGTAAACATTTAAATTTATAAACATTTCGTTAATCATTTCATAAAATTTCATTGGTGTACCAACATGTACAAATCACATTTCCATCGAACATCAAATATCGCATAATTTTCAAAACATTAAAATGCATGCATGATCTACCTATATTTGTTTTCACTCTTCCCAAGTATGTTCTTATATTAATGTTCCGTACCTAAAACAAATTAACACCACCTATTTCAGTTACGCATTCATACTCGTCGTTACCTACCTATGACATCCACATATCTCAAAAATGATACTTAACGAATTCCTAAAACATGTTCATCATCATATTCACTTCATTCACTATTCTATATATACCTATACATACATATAATTAGATATGTACATTACAACAATTTCTAGAAACAAAACACATTTGGCATACATTTCCAAAATCATTACATGTTACCATTCCCATCAATTCATTTTCCACACATCCG
>JAXCLQ010071438.1:0-12078 GCA_035584115.1 Cedrela odorata
ATAAGTGATAATATAAGTCATGGACATGGCGAGTTTTGAAAGAAGTTTCAGAAATTTTAAAATTATATTATCAGCTTTAATTAAAAGTTTCAATAACCATTATTTGATAGAGTAGACATTTTTCATACCTAGAATTTTTAGTGGAATATGTATAAGATGAAAGAATTGTATCATATAGTAATTGTATACGGACTAGGTTTTGCTAATTTAGTATTTTTTTCTCAATTGGAGATCATGATGCATTACTAGATGTTGCTCTTGGTCTATAGAAATTAGTTTTTTAATTAAAGTGTTAATTGAGCAAAAATTAATTAGATTAATTTATCTAAACTTAAGAAATCTATAACTATCTTCATTGCCAACATAAGAAAAAACCTAATGGGTCACACACTAAAAGGTGTTAAAAAATTAAGATTAAATTATGTAGATAAATGATTAAGGACTTAATTGTTAAGTTCATAATCTTTAAGAATTTATTTAATAATTTTGAAAACTATTGAGGGTTAAATTATAATTATGCAAAGTGTTTGTATTTAATTATAAGTTTTCTAATTTGATTAAGATAATATTAATTAATTAATTAGTATTTAATTTAAAAAAAATAGATTACTAATAAGATTATTAATCTATTTAGTGACTTTTCTATTTGAAATAGAATTTAAAAAGTTAAAATATGAAACTTATATAAACCGAAGTTTTAGTTTTAAAACGTGAATGAGAAAAAGAGAGAATTTTCTTTAAGAGTTGAGATAAAATTGTCTTGCCCAAAATTTCTTTAGTTTGTCTCTTTTCAAGAATTAGCATTTATGAAAAGACACTTTATAAAATTAAGATTTAGGAAAATCTTAATACTCTATTTTGTGTGGATTGCCATTAGAGGTCACACACTTAAATGACTGATTTATAAAATGTGTTCGCACAATTTCCGTATTTGGATCATAACTCTTAGTTCCAATGTCGGATTAATACAATTCAAGAAATTCTGGAAAGAAAACTCAAAGATTTGTAACTTTATGTTTTATAAAAAAATTCAAATTTAAATATCTTGAAAGTTAAAACTGCATTTAAAGATAAAATTTATAGAAAATCTGAGGAAGTGTTATTTTAATCCATTGATGATGAAAATCTATGATAAAATTTTAATCTATTTATTTTATATTTAATTGATATTATAAAATATAATAAATAACATAATTTTAGTACGAAAATTAATAATATTTAATTAAATGATTAATTAAGATATTTTTAAATTTATATTGTATATAAAAGTTTAATTCCCGACAGACTCTGCAGCATGCAAGGCCAACAGAGGAGAGGTGCTTGACGCAACAGAAAGATTTGTCTACGTATGAATGAGCTGGTGAAAGAAAGACTAGCCAATGGAAGTAAAGAAGATGGGTTGAAGATGAAATGTGAAAATGGGCCTATCTTGATAACTCAGGGGCTTGCCCAAGTGTCTTGATTTCTAACTATATCACGTATGTCTTGATTTCTAACTATATCACATAACCAATATATTCTCCACCATCTTATACAGAACGAATAAAACAGAACATTCAATAAATAGATCTCCAAAAAGGACAGAACCACAAACCTTTATGGATGAATTTGATATAAAAAAAAATAATATGACAAAACCATCAAATGCCTGTCACTCTAGTCCTCCTTGGATTCTCCAAAATCACTTCTTTGCATCATTGATGCTGTTTCAAGGGCCGAAAGAACAATAATCATAGAGGATAAATTCCAACATTAGAAATTTTTATGGTCAATAAATTAGCGGACCTAAGAAGCTAGTTTCTACAAAATGTTATCATCTAAACACTTCCAATTTCTCAGGCAAGACGATATAGAATGAATGAAAAAGAACATGAAGTATCATTTACCAATAGCATTTTGACAGTACAATCCCCATCAACTACATGAAATATCCTGTCTTCTTCTGTGGTAAATGAAATTATATGTAATGTCTTATTGCCATATACAATAAATAATTAACCACATAAGATAGCATGGGATAAAAGTCATGTGTTAATAATTTCAGTGCTAACTCAAATGGTCTAAACAAATTTTGAACATAAGTTTTATGTTTTTAATTTTCTTTTGAAGAAATATTTAGAAAATACGGCAAATTTGGAATATATTCCTTATGACTTAATGGGAAATTTAGAAAATGTATAGATTATATTCATACATCATCGTATTTATAAACAAACCTATTGGACATTGATGTATTAACAGAAACTATATTATAAGAATTGCATATTTGAATATTTCTAGTAAGTACTTAAAATAACAACGTTACATCTTCTCTTCTTTGTTTTATAAAAGAAAAAATAAAGTATTGGGTATTGACATAAAATATTATTAAGAAAATATAGCAGCACGGATAGCGCCTTCATTCTTTCTTTTCAAAAATTCGTGAGTCTCAGATCAGTCCTGACACATAAAAGGCTCCGAGCAATGTCGACACTTTAAATTCTCGATAACAAATAAGTGGATAACATTTCGCTCTGAAAGCTGAAAGGGGGTTTGAAAGTTTTTCTACTCGAATAATACAAAGTTTTTTCAGTAAATTCTATTGTAGAAATGACAACATACTCTGGTATTCTTGTTGCCCTTCTTTGAATTTGATTTTAAAATTCTAGAGAGCTCTTTTCCTTTCTAAATTATATATATACTATATATACATATATATCTTTCTGACAAGGCTAAACTCTAAAGGCCATAGAAACAGAATCATGGGGCTCAGCAAATCATGTATTATGTTTATAGGTAATATTTCTTTCATTATTCCTTCCACTTTTAAATAAAAATATTACTTCAATGTTTCTTAGTATATAATTACATACTAATTCAAATAATACTTGTTGATGCAACAATAATGAAGATTTTGTTTGCCTACGACGATCTTCTATTTTCTTAAGTATTTTTACAACCTACAACCACAATAAAACCCCAAGCAACCACAATAAAACCCCAAAGGTAAAAACTAGCTGTCCGACAAAAATTATCCAATGTTTAAATTAGGGTTTTACTTATGAATATTCTTAAAAGATAATTTAAGAGAATTGTAATTTTTCAGATCAAAATTTCAGTAGTTATACTTGATTGTAATCAGTCTCCTTTTATAGATGTTGATGTCTCCCAATTATAGTAGAATTCATACGGAATCTGAAAATATGTATCTCGCCACGCGAGAATTACGAAGATTCCATAAGTTAAGCATCGATTTCTAGATTTTATGGGATCATATGTGCTTTTTTTTTACATGAAGCTTACTCTTAGGATTCTTTTTATATAAAAAAATCTTAATAAATAAGAATTCTTATTGGAGAATAATCCGAAAAAAATATGAGAAGGAAGTGAACCCTTCACGAATTCGCAACTGTTGAGAGGTCTCGAAAATCTCTATATGAAACTTCTCTATTCGTCTGAGATAAGCTCAGATTTTGTCCATCCAAGACCTTTATAAGCTAACTAATGCCTTTGTAAACTGTAACCGAGACTTTTATAAGCTATCTAAGGCCCTTATAAGTTATGGCCGAGACTATTATATCAATCTTAGATACAAACCCGAGACCTTTATAAGTTGTCCAAAGTCCTTAGAGACTATGGTTGAAACCTTTATATCAATCTGGGATGCCCACATGAGACTTCATTTATTCCCTTTAGTCTTGTCTTTTGATAAAGCCTTATGCCTCTTACTATTAGGACAGCTCTTCTCAAATGACGTTTAATCTCGGTATGCTATTAGTTTTTAACACTTCTAAACGAATTCTAAATATACAAATCAACTTATAATGCAAGTGTTAATTGGTCAACTTAACATATTTAAATTATAATTTATTTACCTGGTAAATTTTGTAAACTAATAAATTACAAAAGTAATTAAAAAAAAGTGAATAAATAATATGATGGTTATTAATAAATTTTATATTGAAAGTGCGTATGTATAGTCACAACAGTATTATCACATAGACAATAATATAATTCAATTTTCAGTTATATCGGCAATTGAATAAGAACTTGTGTTTAATTTATCTGTTCACTTGTGTAAAGTGATTGCTGGTAAAGAGAGGTTTGCATTCAA
This sequence comes from Cedrela odorata, assembly GCA_035584115.1. Lineage (NCBI taxonomy): Eukaryota > Viridiplantae > Streptophyta > Magnoliopsida > Sapindales > Meliaceae > Cedrela > Cedrela odorata. Next base: position 4,094 of record JAXCLQ010071438.1, read on the forward strand.
AGGGGTGGCATCCAATCTAGTAATTTACCTGACTAGTGTTGTTAAAATGAGCAACTCTTCAGCAGCCAAGACTGTTAGTAGTTGGAATGGGCTCACATCCATGCTGCCGCTGCTATTGGCACCACTCGCTGACTCTTACAAATGGGATCGATATTCTACTATTTTCACCTTTGCTTTTGTTTATGTTGCGGTAATTTGTCACCTCGATTATTCTTCTTTCTTTATAATTAATCTTTTAATATATGTTAAAATTTTGATTAATGTCTCCGATATTTTTTTGATAAAAATAAGAATACGTTTAAAGCTATTGTGTACGGTGAGTGAAACTGTCACCGAATTAGGCCATCAACTTTTCATTTGGAAATAATTATAATACATGTAAGAGTATATATATGAGCGTAACTGAACCAAATAATAATTATAACATTTTCAGTCTAAAAAATTGTTCCCAAAAATCAACAATCAATTGGAGTCAGCAACGAATGTTTGCTATGTCTTTGAAATATTCATGATTAATGAGTTGATTTAAGATATGTTTAGTTTATAATTTTAATATTATTTTCTTGTTCTTTTTTTTTTCTTCAGGGGCTTATGGCATTGACATCAACAACATTTGCTTGGACATCCTCTTGGTCTTCTACAAACAAGATAAGCTCTTCTTCTTTCCTCTTTTTATCCCTGTGTTCGATTTCATTAGGCCTAGGTGGATATAATCCATCTTTGCAAGCACTCGGAGCAGACCAATTGGATAATGATCATGATCAAGAATTGCCTTGTAGCGAAGAAAATCAGATGAAATCATCAAACAAGAAGACTTTATTTTTCAAATGGTGGTATTTTGGTGTTTGTAGTGGCAGCCTTTTGGGTATCACTGTTATGTCCTACATTCAAGAAAACTTTGGTTGGGTACTTGGATTTGCCATTCCAACAATTGCTATGATTACATCAACAGCATTTTTCTAATTCACAAGCCAGATTTATACAAGTAAATCAAATGAAACTCTAAAGGGTAAGCCATTTTTTTAAATAGTTCAAGCCATCAAAGCAGCTGCCTCAAAATTAAAGAACAGAAAAATCGTCTTACCAACTGACAAATCCGATGTGGTGGAGCTAGAATAAGTGTATATATTCATATTGAATTTTGAGGCGGCTTCATTATGTGACGTTTATTTGATTTCTGATTATAAAAAATTCTACTTGTTGATAGGCTTCAAGAGAAACCTCTTTGTCATGGTCAAAATTTGGACAGTAATAAGGAGTTGAATGATGACAATCCCAAAAAATGACGAGTATCTTGTCCAAAATGCGAAAATAGTACTGAGAATTTTGCCCAAATGGACAATGCTCCTCATGTTTGCAGTAATTTTCCAGCAACCTGCTACATTCTTTACTAAGCAAGGTATGACAATGAAGAGGAATAATGGAAACAACTTCAAGATTCCACTAGCTACGCTTCAAAGTGCAATTACAGTATCAATAATACTCTTAACACCGTTATACGACACAATTTTGATTCCGATAATACAATTTATAACCCGTCGTGAAAAGGCTATCACCGTAATGCAAAGAATGGGAATCGGAATGTTTCTTTTCGTTATAGCCATGCTCATTGCTGCGACTGTGGAAACAAAGAGGCTTGAGATGAGTAAACAATCAGAAACAGTGCCAATTAATATTTTTGGTTGCTACCTCAGTGCATTTTGTTAGGCTTTTCAGACATTTTCACAGTTGTTGCAATGCAAGAATTCTTCTACAATGAAGCACCAATTAGAATGAGAACAATGGCGTTTGCTCTATATACAAGTGTTTTGGGGGTTGGCAGTTTTTTGAGTGCCTTATTGATCTCAGTGATTGAAGTTTTCACTCGTTCAAGAAATAGACCGAGCTGGTTCTCAGATGATATGAGAGAAGCCGACTGGACTTATACTACTGGGTTTTAGCCTTGGCAAGTTCCTCGAGCTTGCTATTATACGTAATATTGTGTAAACTTTACAAAAGTAGGAGTGATTTGGATAATCAGGAAAACTGTAAATGAGCATTTTACTTTCTATGTTTGATTTGGTTTGTCTGAATTTCGTTCATCTAAAAGTTCATGATTGCTATAATAATGCTTAAGATCTTTACATAGCACCAATTAGTCAATATAACCTTTGCCTATGATAGATAGATATACATATTTATTTATAGTCACAGGTTCATGATAAAAGGTGCTTCATTTTCCATTAACAGTTCAGTTTAGAAATTTTTATTTCAAAACCAGTTGAAATCTAAGAAACTTCAGATTAAGTTGTTTAATTAGCATTAATTTTATAACTACAACCCCCTTTCGTTGTAAATTGGCTCTTATTTAGGCTATTTCTCATCAGAGGAAAATTAGTCTTTTCTTATTAAGAGCTTATTTTATGACCCATGTGTCTTTTATTTATGATAAGGAAGAAAGATAAAAAAGTGTACACAAGAGAGAGTAGGTAGAAAAAAGAGAGTTCTTCTGAGGAAATTCTCCGAGAATTGATCGAGTCTTGACATGGAAATTGGTTGTATTTGTATAAAAAGAAGTCATATATACGGAGGGGAAGAGCTTATTTTCTGACCCTTGAGGCTTTTATTTATGACAAGGAAGAAAGAAAGACGTGTACACAAGAAAGAAAAATTTTGTTGTGTTTGTATTAAAAAAAAAAAAAGTCACGTATATAGAGGGGGGAGGATTTATAAGTAGCAGGTCCTACCATCTCCTACCTAGGGTTTTCTTTGTGTGGCCGCTGAAATATATCATTAGCTAGCAGTTTAGTCTTTTAAGATGTACAACTTCTTGCAAGCTACACAATAATTAAGGTTGTAATTGATTTTTAATATATAATAATTAAAAAGAAAATAGATTTTAACTATGTATTATTGATGATATATTATACTTGCGTCAATATCTTTAGAAGGTTAGGTGATCGGAGATTATATATGTTGAAATACAGAAGGCCAAGTGATCCTAATTAACAGCCAACCACCACAAGAAAAGGAAGCAGGTCATATGAAGTCTTTCAAAAAAAAAAAAAAACGATTTAACACACATTCAAACGTATTTGTAGGTCAATCAACTTAAGCTTTTTATTAAGAAGCTTATTCGTACATAACAAGACTACAAGCATATTTAATATATAGATGAATTCATCATGAGTTTAAAGGCACTAGTGTGTCAATCTGTAGAAAATAACCCATGTAAATCGCAACTTACTGTTATTTCTAGTTATACATTAAAAAGTTCATATTGAAGCCTTAATCCACCTCTATGCCTCCTTCGATTTACTTCACCGGCCTTCAGCTTTTCAGCAGATCAGTCCAAGCACCAACAATAATAATCGGACCTCGATGTTGACAGCATTTCTTCTGGGCTCATCCTCTCAAGTTCATTTTGCCTCCATGATGCAAAATTATTTCGATTTTGTGGGTCAGAAGCAAGTGGAAAATCCTCTCTCCTATGAGCTTGGGACTTCATTCTCATGTACAACCTCATAGTTGCAACACAATCCTCATACGGATCTTGTATTCCAGTTTGAATGTCATATCTGGGTGTAGAAGTGGCATTATTACATTTATGTTAATCTATATATTTGAAAATGATGCAAATTGAGAAAAGGATTAAGATATAATCAAGAGGCACGTACCCAAGGTACGCTTGGGTTAAGTATTTTAGTGAATTGCTGAGCTTGCTTGTTTTCATCAATGGGGGGTATTTGGCTGTATCCCTAATAATCATACGCATCCATCCAAGAAAATTGCATTAATTTACGCATTGATGTGCATTGTGAACCAAAAAAATTAATTACAAGTGCAGTGCAGTGAGTTCTGTCTGTTCCTAAATTTTTCCAGTTCTTGAATAAATTTACCTTATCATTATTGCTGGATATTCTACTTGCAACCGGTCCAGGTCATGATCCAAACCATGACCCACTAGAATCCTTGCTCTCCCACCTCGTGGTCGAATTTTCCACATTGGTTCCCCATTGCAAAGGAAATCTTGAATCTTCCTTTGCACTTGCCTCAGTGGAATGGCATCCCTGAGGTATTCTGGCCGAATGCCTGTTATTTCATACCTAAAAATATTTCACACATAATAATTGAGTAAAAGTAGGATAATATAATTCATATATACACATGTTTGCAGCTATATTAACTTGACACTATATATATATATATATATATATACCTGTAGTTTGTGACTGGAATTGGCGGTTTGATATAAGCACGGAAGATAATATTTTCATATTCATCAATGATGCAGACCCTTCCACAAAGATCAAGAGAGCCATCACTGCCTCCACCAACCATTTTGCAAGCTAGTGCTACTACTTGTGGATCTCTTGTAGAAGTAATATCGATGGTTCCGTTGTCTCGAAGGCTTAAGTTAGCTAAGCGAGCATTCAGTCCCTAGAACACATGGTGTTGGTAATGATATTAATTCAAACTTTGATCCGATCAAGTATGGCAACAAAAAGAAGACAAATGAAATTGTATTACTAGTTTTGCAAGTTAAAGAGTAATACACTAGAGAGCTGGCATCTTTCTTGGTGAAACCTACGAGCATTAGGACTATCAAGGATGGCTAAGCAAAACCTGCATCCTCGGATACTGAATATATTTTTGCACTCTTGTTTCGGCAATGGGCCTGTAAATTCGATGTAAATATCAATCTGTACACATACAGTACCAAAATATTGGGAAATTACAGTGGATAAATTAAATCTAATTACCTATTAGATGTTCCCTTAGAGATTCAAAAGATCTGCAATGTTTCTGACAAATTCCACACATGGGTTCGTGAACCGAGTGATAAGAGGTTCTCATGTGCTCAACTAGGTGCTCCATTTTGTTGAATTGTCTGAAGCACGCTGCACACTTGTTCCTGATTGTGGTGAAAATCACCGGAACAAAAAAAAATGATTCTTAACACATATTATAAATAAATTAAGCAAAACTAGGCAAAGTGAAAGAGCTAGATTGTGAAAATGTATATATGCACTAATGTTTGTGTGTGTGGAAAAGACACCATGAGATCGGGGCAATACCTCAGGGTTTCTGAAGACTCCATTCTGTAATCCATGACGGCTGTTGATTGAGTAGTAAGAATTCTTATCAACTCAGGAAGAAGGTAATTAAAATAAAATAAAATAAAAGGAACTTGAGGAAGGAGGTGAGTATTGAAAGGTATTTATACAGGAGAGAAGCAGAAAACTTCCCACAACTTGAGCCTGAGATGATTCCTTCAGACCATTACTAGTTTTGTACTCTTCTGTATATTTCTATACATTAAGCGTAGTTCCATCATCCCAACATAGCACATTCGTAGCAATCCCGATGCTTAGGGGCCCACTAATGAACTAGAATATTTCTCTGGCTAACCGGCCTTGTGCTTCTCTGTGTGGGTGCACAAATATGGCCATAACTTTCCTCAAATTATGACTGCTACTAAGATTCCTTCTGCATTATAATCTTACCGAAGCATTTCATGTATAATGTTGATTTCAAAAGCATTTTCGCCCAGTGATTGGTCACAGATTGGGCACATTTATAAACTAGGATCAAACAAGAAATGCCAGTCAATTTCTGAATGTGTCATTTTCCTTGTTAGGTCAATTTCCACACTAAGATGATGTCCATGGAGAATCATAATCAATCACAGGATTTTAAACTCAGGATATAATTCATCCGAAAGAGATCTGTACGTGGTAAATAATACTGAATCAATATAAGAGCCAGTTGTTGGTGTTTTCCTCTCACATTTATCGCGTGTCTTTGTATTCGCTGCTATATATACTTTCTGATATATTGCCCTTGCTAGTAAATTCTAAAAGGATATGAATTTCACCATCTATGAAAGAAAATTTTATGCAGCATTATGATGTATGCACCTTTGGGATTATAACAATGCCAGAGTAATATATTGTATAGGAAAAGCTTCTCTAGCTTTTTCCTGTTAGAAATCTCATAATCGTTGCACCAAACCCTAGGAAAATTTGGAATCCATCGAAAAAGCTTTGAAATAAATCAATCGGTGTTGGCTATTCGCTGTAATATGGTATAAACAAACTAAATTAAATCAAGATCCTGTCCTTGTATCTAGTTGCGATTGCAATTAATGAGCAAAACTTGAGATTATTAAAATGTTCACATGTCACAGGACATCCATAAAAAATAATGTGAGCTCTCATCCAAATTTTTATATCTTACGAGAAATTTTATAATTAATAATTCTAAGAATCAATTGCTCTAAATCTTTTAAGAATCTTCTCAAGAATTTATAATGAACTAGTATTTATACAATCCAATACTATAAAATCATATCAGTATCTTCTTCCGATTACAAACTTTCGAAACTTTTACAAGAATCTGGTTTCTATAGAATTATGCACGATTTGCTAGATAAATCTTATCTTTAACTTTTTATCTCACAATATCTGGTCAAAGATTGCCATTTTTCTTCCTTTTTCTTTGCGTCTATCATTAAACAAACCCTTTTCAATCACCCCATTGGTTAAAAAAAAAACTTGTCATCTAATCAACTTTTAATTTTTTTTATGGATGAAAAAGCAGTACCAAAGTGGATTAGATGTGACTTAATACAGTAATCAGCAAAGGTGCATGCATGTGGGGAAGTGAGCTACGAGACAAAGCAGTAAAATTTCATGGCTTATCAAAGGTTAATTTCCTCACTTTCGGCAAAGGCATATTTTGTATAAAGTTGTAGATAAGGTCTTGGAACCACAAGAATGGGAGCTTAAATTTATCACTCTGTCTCCAGGAGCTATATATCCAGTTTTATATTTATTAAATACAATAAGCTGAAATAGGTTTGACTTCTGAAACATACTGGAGATGCGGCAAGACTCTCTCTTTTTGACTCTAAAAAGAGCCCGAGCATATTCCCCATCCTTGCTTTCTAGATACTCAGAAGAAAAAAAGTTATACATGAAAGAAATTCTTTTTCCTATGGATTATGGTCCACTACCATGCATGGTTCTATTCTATTCCCTGGTCATCACTCTCATCTGCGTCTCTATTACTGAAGTCAAACCCCAGAAACCAGGTTAACCTTTTTTTTTATACGACAAAGATTGCTCTCTCTCTCTCTTGCCACAGAATTATGTTCATGCATTGGAACAAATTATGCTCAAGGGATATTGCATAGATCCAGAATTCCGTAGAGAGAATTTCAGCAAGGTCGTAGTGCCCCAAGTAATATTATTAGTAGTTGATGTTAAGTTACCGCTTGAGCTTTCCAAAATCTTTAAGCATTAAGTGGAACAGTTCCACTCACATAGAAGAGCTACCGCTCAGCAGAGTAAGATACGTGGAATAATTAATAGGTAAGAACCAAATAATAATATTAAACTCTTACACTTGATATATTAGGCATCGTTCCATGGATACACATTTCTCTTAATCATAAAAATTTACTTTTATTAAGTAAGCGAGCTGAGGTGGGAATGTTTTATTAAAATATGAATACGAAAGGATAGCGTATCTCTCAAAAGGACATGAACACTCTTTAAAAGAAAAAGGGGAAAAAGTTTGATGCTTTGAACATCGAAATGGTCAAAAGAAACGGCCATTTTTCTTTTTCTTTTTCATTTTCTTTTTCTTTCTAATTTACAGTTTTTAGTGTCAATTTGCTTTTTGGGTTCGATGGGACTAGCAGTTTTCCGTACTTGTAAAGGAGTCAAAGTTTTTCTCTACACCATCGAGAAAAGAATATTGTTTGCGTCATAGGTGTGCATCGATGATTGAAGCAATCTCTCTGTGTTCAACTGCATGATGGGATAAAATTGGTCATGCACTCCTTGTTTGCGGTCCTCACTCTCTTTTGTTAGACGTCACTGCTTTTCAAATTATCGTCAATACCATGTTTACAGCCATAAAGGAGTTACTTATGTCATTTCAAGCAATTGCATAATTTGTGATATCTATAAGTTCGGAATCGGCAATTCCAAGTCGGT
>JAXCLQ010071439.1:0-12078 GCA_035584115.1 Cedrela odorata
TTATCTTTTGAGCCATTAACCAAAAGGTGGTGATAATCCGTTAATATTAGCCCAAGTCCAATTACCCAATGTCTAATAACATGAAAAATAAAGAAAAAAAAATTGAAAAAAAGGAGGACGATATTTGGGTTTTGGAAAATTGTATTTTGCACCAAATAAACCCTAACAAACTATTTTTTCATTTTAGTATTTGATATTTTCTTTTTCGTTTTTCATCCCCATGAAAGTAGTGAAGGCAATGGACCAGGGCCAATGCCTAGGCTTATGTTCATATGACTTGTGTTACACCCTAATTTTCAAACATGCTAGCTAGAGCATAAATATGGTGTGTGGTTTTAGTTCCATGTGCGCCAACGTGAAAGAGATTTGGATATCCACGGCACAAAAATTAGTAGAGGGTTAGAGTTATCCTCCTAATGAGATCGAGGTAGGTTGAAACCAGTTAGTATGCATATTTTTAAAGGTTATCCCTTGAATAGTTTTATTCATAGGTGCCGTATGAGTAGTTCTACTATGTCAAGCATTAAGCCGATGACATTTGGTATCAAAGCTGTACGAGACATTCCACGATGGTCTTGTCGATCCTTGAGAAGGTAATGCCAAAGTGACAGGTCAAGGAGCCCGCTTAATTGAGCGAGGTAATGCGGGGTAGTTTACACCAAGTGTTTTCGTCTTGATGCTTGCAATAGGGGTGGTGTCATCGCGGTTAGAAGGTCTTTCGTTGGTTAAATACAAGCAACAGAGTGGTCTCATAGTAAATTGGCTAGCACCTATCCTCGCTAAGTGCTGTTTTCATGGGAGAATAGTATGAAGGGTGGAACCTCATCGATGACAACTAATCAAGAGGAGTGCCAAGAAGATTGCCACATGCACGAGGAAGTGCATGAGATGGGTTCTAGAGCATATTTCCAATAAACTCTCACCTGCACTAGAGCCAATCACTGTGGTATCTAATACCCATCCTCTGTAGGTGGTGATCTAGTTATTATTGTATCATCGGCTTAGTCAATGGGTCCGCTACATTATTCATAGACAAAGTTTTCTGCACGACCAGTTGTTTATTTGCTATAACTCTCTGATCAAATAATATTTCTTATAAATATGTTTAGATTTCTGGTAAGACCTTGGCTTTTTAGCCTGAGCTATGGCTCCATTATTGTCACGGTACAAAGCTACTAGGTCAACTATGAAATGAACCACTCTGAGTTCTGTCGCGAGTTTACGGATCCAGATAGCCTCTTTCACAGCTTCAGAAATAGCTACATACTCAACTTTTGTATTAAAGTCAGCTGAGTTGTCATTTTGGAACTTTTCTAATAGACAGTACCTCCATTATATATGAAAATAAGTGCAGAAATAGATTTTCTATCATCCATATCTAATTGAAAATCAAAATTAGTGTAATCCTCAAATCTTAACTCACTTCCCCCATAGGTCAACAACAAATCTTCAGTCCTTCTTAAGTACTTAATGATCCTTTTGACCGTTGTCCAATGTTCTTCACCTAGATTTACATGATATTGACTCATAATATTCACAGTATATATTATATCAAGTCTAGTACATAGTATGGCATACATAAGACTACCTATTGCCGAAGTATAATGAATCTTCTACATACGTGCGTGCTCAACTTTAGTCTTGGATCTGATCTCTCTCAAGAGATGAACGCCATGACTGCAGGATAAGAAACCCCTCTTAAAGCTATCTATACTGAATTTCTTCAATACTTTATCTATGTACTAACTCTGGAAATAACCTATCATCTCTATCTCTATAGAAGCAAATACCCAAAATGAAGGTCGCTTCTCCCAAATCTATTATGGAGAAAACATTATATGGGAATAAAGTAAGGGTGAGAGCAATGTATGAATGGAGACGGAGAGTTAACATGTAATTTTCGGACACTGATCCAAGGCCGAAAGTTTCTGAACAAGTTAAGAATGACGTACTTAAAAGCATAAGGGTTTATGTAAGGGAGTGAATTAAAATAAACTTGTGGCTCTGCTCATATTCTAGATAAGGAGATACAACAATGTTTTTAGAATCACAAAAAGTTGAGCAACAAATGTAAATAGTAACTTACTAGGTGAAACTAGTGAGAAAAGATTGGTAACATTGAAGCCTTTTCCTTCTAAGATAGAAATACATTTTGAACCACCAAAGGTAGTGAGAGATCCAAATAACTGGTGGAGTGTTGGGTCTAGACCTACTAGGATATTTTATTTGTAACTTGTATATATATTAACCTTTTTGTAGTGATTACTCTAGTAATTTAAGTTGTTGTTTTGTTTTGTATTTTGTTTAGATACCTTTTAAAATGTTATAAATTCCTATAGTTAATGTAAAAATAGCCTCATCACATTTTGTTACAAAATAATATTACAATTGTATTACATTAGTTAGGAACAGGAGCTCCGATCTAGAACAGACGTCCCATATTTAGAAACGGGCATTTCTGAAAGATTTCATAATTTAGACTATGGCTTTGTACTGTGAAATTGTTGGATTGCTTATGTGTAGTTCCTTTATGAAGTGTATCCTAATAAGAAAGATTTAGATGTAGTCTGGCAAACTTAGATTATAGCTAATATATCTATTTCAACAGAGGAAAATGTTTTATAGAGGAAAATCAAAAGTAAATATATCAAGTTCAAGAGCCCTCGGAATGTTAATAAAGCAGGGAACACTGCAAGGGATGTTAGAGATAAAAATCCTATCATGAATATAATGATAAAGATGGTAGAATAAAAAAATAAAGTAAGTGAGGATATTGCTCGAGGCAGTGATGCCTTAAGGATTAAAGAGATGTAAACTTTAAGGAAGGAAACTGTTTAAACAATAAAGCAAAAATGTTGATAAGGTATGTTCAATTGGAACAACTGTAAGAAACACTCAATTAGAGGTAAAATTTAGAAAGTGTATAGGAGCCCGTTGAGTTTCCAATGGATCATGAATAGATAAGATATAGAACAGAATAGTAGTTTCCCAATGTAGAAATTAAAATATTCATTGCTGGAGAAAGCTTGAAGTTTATTTCATACGATGTATCATGACTTGAGAAACATGCACTGATGGAAATGAATGAAGAAAGTTATTGTAGAATATGTATTGAAATGCCTTACAAGTTAATAAGTCAAAGCTGAGTATCAGGGCCAATAGGGACACTACAGAGTCTAGATGTCCCTGAATGGAAATGGGATCAGATCACCATGGACTTTGTAATTGGTAAATCAGAGAAGATAATACAGATTTTGAAAGTACATTAAGACTTGTGTAAGAGAATTGAAAGGTAAGTGAGACCAACACTTGCTATTAATTGAGGTTATGTACAATAGCAATAATAGATAAAGAGATAAGAGAACCTCACTCTAGATGCTAGAGTTATATGGCAACACCATAAGAGACCACTTGAGAATCAGAAGAAGTGATGAAATGATCGATAAACGATATCCCCCAGTTAATCACCAATGAAAATGTAACGTATATCCTAAAATAATTTGATTCAGGGACGAATCATTTTAAAGAGGGGAGAATTGTAATGATTGAAATTTTATGTAATGGTTATACTAAAGTTTTGGTGACCGGAATAAAATTTTTTCAAATGTAAAAGATTAATAATTTGAAAAGTGAGTTAATTATAAATAGGCCAAAAGATGTTGCATGAGATTGGGCATAATGGGTCAATAAAGTTATAAGAAAATGAACTAAATAATTTGACACCTTAAATTAATGACTTTAGGCTATTTAAATGCTAATTGAGCTTAGAAAAATTAACATGCAAATTAAGCCTAATTAAGCTAATGACCGGCCCATGCCTTTCTATTTAAAGATTTCATTCTTTTATTTTGGTTATTATTTCATTCTTAAAGGTTAAGACCTAGAAAAACTCTAGAAGCCTACCTGAGAATAGAAGAAATCTATCAAGATGTTTCAATGTCACATTGAAGAAGAATACAAACCTTTTGAAGCCTACCTGAGAATAGAAGAAATACAATTGAGATATTCATGTTCATACACTCACCATTAAAATGAAAAATTTGAAAGAAAGCATAGACACAATAAAAGTGAGATTAGTATTATTTGCATAAGTTGGAATACCATTGAAATTCTAATAAGAATCCTTTAACAGTACTACTCACTTGATCAACAGAATCACCTAAGTAACCCTAAGAACAAAACTCCCTTTAAAAACCATAAGCAAGAAATCTTACCTATTCATTATTAGCACATTTGGGTGTGAATGTGATCCATTTCTAAGACCATATAATAGACACAGTCTAGAATTTCATACCACAAAATATGTCTTGCAAGGTTTAAGTACTTTTAAAGGTTAACTTTGTCTTCACCATTCTAGCATGTTAGACATGTTAGCTTAAATGCACATTCATTCCCTTTCAATGATGAAATGAAATTCTTAAACACAGAACCAAGAATTACTAGGAAAAATACCTCAATTGTAAGACAGTTCTTCTTAATATAGATGCAACAATTTGTGGGGGAACATCATTTCCAACTTCAGTAAAAACAATAGGTACCTACTCTCTCTCTTATGGCAATTTTGACAACACACAAACACAAAACTGACACTTAATTCTCACCAAACACAAACCCCAAACATAAATGTAAAACATGCAACCTTGACAAATAACTCACCTTAAGAAACTCTACCTCAAAACACTGTCATGATCAGTTTCTTTTCATGATAATTACAAAATAACATTGAATACTAGAATGCAAGATTCTCAAAACTTGAGGAGTAATATGCTAAATCAAGGTAACTGAGAAAAATGAGTGTAAGTATTCATGATTGTGGGGTAGTGAAGTAATACCAAATCAAGCCTAAACAAACAAAAAGAAAGCCCACACACCAAGCGAGAATGCAAGCCCACACATTAAGCATAATTTAAACCCAAAATCTAAGCCGAAATTGTAAAGAAGCAATGCCTAAAATTCAAGCCCAACATTTGTGAATATGGAGACCCAAGATTTAAGCCCAATGAAAGTGAAAAGAGAGCACAAATTTTAAATTTTTCCTATTTTTTTTAGACACTTCAAGAATAAATAAAAAAAATCTAAGGAAGCTAAAGTAAAATAAAAAGGAGATAAAGAAGAAACGTAAAAAAGAGAAAGAAGCAAGAAGGAACCAAGAGAAAAGAAATGCAAAAGAAAAGAAGAGAAGAAAAGAAAAAAGAGGAAAGGAAAGGAAAGGAAAAAGAGAGAAAGATAAGATGAAAAAAAGGAGAAGAGAAGAGAAAGAAGAAAGAGGGTGAGACCGAGAGGTGAAGAAGAAGAGAAAAGGAAGAGAAGAGAAAGAGAAGAGAAAGAAGAAAGAACCGAGAGAAAGAGGAAAAAAAGAAAGAAAGAAAAAGGAAAAGCAAGGAGAATAAGAGGAAGAAAACAAAGAAGAAGAGGAAGAAAGTCCTGGTTTTCACCAAAGGGAGGTGAGTATGTGTGTATTTGTTAATGATTTTGAAAATACGATTATGTTCTATATGGTTGTATGTAAAGATTGTGTGTTATGGTGGCTTGGTAATTATGGAAACATGTTGACAGTGCAAGATTTACATGTAGGGCAGTGTGTGTGATGCTTATATAATATGAATTTAAGGTGTGATGATGTATAGTTATGTTAATCAAATTGTAGAGAATGATAGGGTAATAAGTTACATGTTTAAGAGGGGTGTATTTCAGTTGCTGGAATTTGTTGAACAAGGCTTGGTAAATCAGAAATAGAATGAGTTTTGGACCACCAATTCCCAAGCTGTAAAATTCTATAAAAATTAGACATAAAAATGGATAATATGTTGAAAATTAAGTCGATTCGTGTTAAGACGAGTACCCAACAAAATTCGAAAGTGGCTGCCCTGTCATATTCATGCACACTATCACACTCTGTGCAATGTGTAGAAATCAGTTCATAACTCAAGCAATCGAATTTGAAATCTAAATCTGTAAAAAGTAATAAAAACTAAACTTATAGGAGAATATTTTATCAAAAATTTAGCTTAAAATTCATTTCTAATTGATCACAATAAAAATGACAATTTGATCCCTGTTCAGTGAAGAGTTATTAAGAGAAATCGAAAAATAATTTGTAAATATTTGACTTTGATAATTTCGGTTTGAATTTTGTGGTGATAAAAAATATCTTAATTTTATTGGGGTGTAGTGTTCATGTATACCACATTTATTTATTTAGTTACAAATTAAACATACTAAATTGAAGATCCTAACAAAAGTCGTTATTATAGATCATCAACCGAAATGTCCGTTGACACTGTCTTAAATTGGACTAACCAATTTTAAACTGGTAAGTGGATGGTTATTTTTCAATAATTATTTAAACTTAATGGTTGAAATGCATATGTTGGAAACTTACGTTACTCCTCTAGATTTATTTTGGTTAGTACTTTATAAGATTTATAATTATAATGGTTATTGAAACAATTCTTTGAAGATGTCGTGAATATGATGAGTTACATTGAGCTTATGAATTATGAATCTATGAGTTATGATTCGGGTTGTGATCACTGCTTTGTAAATTTGTGACTATTAAAAATATTGAAGCGGCTGTCGAGGATGTTGATAATGTGTTGACATATGAAAATTCATGGATTGTGATTGGATTATGACATGTGAGTGGATAACTATTTCTCAAAAGATTGTTTGAATTAATGTTTGAAATATATATATATCGAAAAACTTGATTGAGTTCTTAAAACTTGCTTTGGGCATTGCTTTATTAATTTGTGACCGTTATTATTATCTATATAAACCTTTGACCCTTATAATTTTTCATTCTTCTCATCTCTCTAAAAACCTAAATTTCTTGCCATTTTCTCTCTAAAACTCATTCTTTCTTTCTCCTTCTCTATTTCTCTTAAATCTCTTCAAATTCCTTTAGTTCTCTTTTAAATTTTTGTTTCCAAATGATTACTTGTCTTCTTCTCTTCGATTTTGTACTAATTTTAGACTAGAAAAGGCAAAAAGAACAAGAAAGAAATTTGGGTTTTGAAGAAAAATTTAGGTTTTACTGATCAAACGTCGATTCGAGGTTTCTAAGGACTTTTACGGGTTACTGATAAGCCTATTAACCCGTTATAAGCATGATTTTAAAATTTTAAACATGTTAGGATTTACTGTTCATTTAAGGATTTCATTGATTTATACATAGAAAATGTTAAATAGTATTAATTGATGTTAAATTAAGTATTGAGATAGAAATATATGTGAATATTTGGGTTTATTGAGGTATTATGAAGGTTAAGAATGTGATCGATTATAGATTTGAATAAGCCAGTCATGGGATTTTGTTGTTAGAAATCGGATAAATGGCTTTGTTAGTTAAGCCTTATGATATTATATGTATCAAATAAGGAGTTTTTGACCTGTTTTTTCACGAACATTGCATTTTATGTATATATGTTAAATTATTTGGAATCGTAGAATTCATTATATTATGCATGTGTAGTATTAGGCACCAAGAACCTTGGAGAATGACTAGTAGGCGCGAAAAACTTTAGTGAGAGTGATAACCCTTCCCTTATAATGAGTAAATTTATATATACATGAATATATAAATATATGCGTGTTATATTTATACGTATTACTTGTGTGTTAAACAAATGATTAAATTGATGTTAGGATGATTTATATATTTGGTCTGCTGTTAAAATTTACTTCATATACATGTTGAAATGGCCGAAAAGGTAGGACTTGATTTATGTGTTTATAATCATTGCTTTGAAAATGATTTTGTTATGCATATATATTGGTGATATGACCAATGGGTCTGATATTATTATATGTCCAGTAGGCCTGTTATATGACTATAACTACAGGAAGGTAACGTATGGACGGACCTATTAAAGGCCACATAGGTGAGTAGAGCCGCAGTGGGGCTTATATAAAGGAGAAAAGGTAATGGCAAGTCCACTGTGTGCCGTGTACCATGTGCAGTTAAAGATACCCTGTGAAAAGTTCTGGTTATTTGATAGATATATCTTGGATTTGACGGATTACGAGGACAATCACTCGTGTCACCAAGTAATTACCCTATGAAAAGTTCTGGTTATAGTTAATTGATTTAAACAAACTTGTAGATATATTTTCGTGTATAAGTTGAAGAGTAATCCTAATGTCATGATTTGGAAATGCGTATGCATGCACACTTGACACTTCTAGTTTCAACCTCATTGGGATTAAGCCTTTTTACATGAGCTGGACAACCCCAAACTTTAACATACTTAAAGTTAGGCCTTTTCCCATTCCATATCTCATATGGGATTTTAGACGCTAATCTTTTGGAACTCTGTTTAATATATGGTTAGCTATTTTGAGAGCATATCCCCAAAGAAAAATTGGAAGATCAGCATAGCTCATTATATAATGTACCATATTTAATAAAGTACGATTTCTCCTTTCAGAAATACCATTCAACTGAGATGTAGCTAGAATAGTCCACTGGAAAACAATTCCCTGAGCCTTGAGATAATCTAAAAATTCATGACTTAAGTATTCCCCTCTACGATCTGATCGTAAAATTTTAGTACTTTTACCGAGTTGATTTTTCACTTCATTCTTATATTCCTTGAACTTTTCAAAGGCTTCAGATTTGTGTTTTATCAAGAACATATATTTAAATCTTGACATATCATCGATAAATGTTATGAAATAAAAATAACCACCTCAGGCATGTGTCGACATTGGTTAACATACATCTGTGTGAACCAAAGATAAAACATCTAATGCTTTATCACCATGTCCAACAAATGACAATTTGGTCATTTTACCCATGATATAAGATTCACAAGTCTTAAATGATTCAAAATCATTTATATTCAAGAATGCTTCTTGAATTAACTTGAGTAATATTTTCTCACTTATATGACCTAATCGATAATGCCACGAATAAGTCATATTCAAATTATTTACTAACTAAGTATATTCGTATACTCACTCCTCGCCTTTACAGCTTTTAAGTTAGACGCGTTAGTTCTTGCCGGGATAGTGATAGCGGTAGAGAGTCTACGACACCCAAGATAGGTTTCTCTTGATTCACATATGCACCTTAGGTCCGTTAGATATATTTACTGATAAATGTATTTAGATTTTGTAATATAAATGTAAACTAAACATTTATGTAAATGTTTATGTTTGTTCAACCCTTGTGAAAATGGTTTCCATCAGATATTTTATTTATTTCTTATATGTTAAGGATGAATTGATCATAGTAATCAATTCTTTGATGATGATTCTATGAACGGGAACCATTGTATTATAAATTGTTTTCAGGGTTCATTGGTTGATAAGAAAGCCTTACAAGCTCTTTTTATACATTCTGAGTATAAAGGGTGTATCATAAGGGTCTGTGACGATTCTCACAGATGGACCCCAAGTTTGGGGCATGACAGATAAGGCAGTAAGTTACATGTAAGAGGGGTGTATTTTAGTTGCTAGAATTTGTTGGACAAGGCTCGGTAAATCGAAAATAGAATGTTTTTTGGACTTCCAATTGCCAAGTTCTAAAATTCTATGAAAACTAGACATAAAAATGGATAACATTATTGAAAACCAAGTCGATTCGTGCAAAGACGAGTGCCAAGGAAAATTTGGGACTAGCTGCTCTGTCATGTTTACGCACACTGTCACACTCTGTACAGTGTGTAGAAATCAGTTCATAACTCAAGCAATCAGATTTGAAATCCAAATCTATAAAAAGCAATAGAAACTAGATTTATAGGAGAATATTTTATTAAAAATTTAGCTTAAAATTCATTTTTGATTTATCATAGGAAAAATGCGAAGTTGACAGTAAAGTGTAATTAAGAGAAATCGGAAAATAATTTGTGAATGTTCAACTTAGATAATTTTGGTTTGAATTTTGTGGTTATAAAAAATATATTAATTTTATTGGGATATAGTGTTCAAGTATAACATATTTATTTATTCAGTTATGAATTAAACATACTATATTGAAAATCCTAACGGAAGCCATTATTGTAGATCGTCAACAGAAATGTTTGTTAACGCAATATTAAGTTAGACTAACCAATTCCGAACTAGTAAGTGGATGGTTATTTTTCAACAATTATTTAAACTTAATGATTGAAATGCATATATTGGAAACTTACGTTACTCCTCTAAATTTATTTTGGTTATTACTTTATAAGTTTTATTATTATGATGGTTATTGAAACAGCTTTTTAAAGATGTCATGAATGTGATGAGTTACGTTGAGCTTATGAATTATGAATCTATGAGTTGTGATTCAGGTTGTGATCATTGCTTTATAAATTTATGACTACTAAAAATATTAAAGCGGTTGTTGAGGATGTTGACAATGTGTTGAAATATGGAAATTCATGGATTGTGATTGGGTTATGACATGTGAGTGGATAACTGTTTCTCAAACTTGTACGAAATAAATAAGTGTACAAAGTGAAGAAGAAACCATATAGAAGTGTGCTAAGGTACAAGGCTAGACTTGTTGCAAAAGGATTCCATCAAACCCCAAAAAAATATACTTTAATGAAACTTATAGTTCAGTGGTCAAGGTTTCGACCATTAGAATCATTATAAGCTAACCAATAATAAACAATTGGAAGCTGAGAGAAATAGATATAAACAATGCTTTCTTAAATAAAGAGCTCTCTGAAATAGTTTACATGACTCAACCTAAGGGATTAAAAGATTATATCCTTTGTATGGCTTAAAGTAGACACTAAGAGCTTGGTTCGAGAAACTATAAATAGCCTTACTAGATTATAAATTCACCAACTCAAAATCTAACACCTCATTATTCTTCAAAACGGATAAGTCGATCCCACCATTCTTCTCATCTATATGAATGTCAAGTAATAACAGGTAACGATAAGCACTATAAAGAAATTATAATCCATAAACTGAACAAAACCTTTGCACTAAAGTATTTAAGAAACCTACATTTCTTTCTAGTAATTGAAGTCACAAGAACTAAGAAATTTATGTTCATTTAAAGAACCAAATATGTTCAAGACTTGTTAAGAAAGGTGAACGTAAACTCCTATAAAAAAGTAAACCCTCCTCTCAACAAAAAACCAAACTGATAAAGGATAAGGGTATCCTTAGTATGCAACCCACCTTTTCCAAATTAGACTCTATATAGAAGCATCATAGGGTATCTATAGTATACAACCCTTACACGAACTAATATATCCTTTGTAGTAAACAAATTGAGTTTATTTATAGCAAATCTTATGGTGTCACACTAGATAGCCTGCAAGAGAGTTTGGAGATATCTAAAAGGGACACTCAACTATAAACTTGAGTTTCACAAGTCATCAAACTTAAACTTGATAGGCTTCTGTGATGTAGATTAAGGATGTAATATTAATGACAGAAGATTGGTGAGTGGGTACTATGTTTACATTGGAAAAAACGTAGTGTCTTGGAGCTCTAAAAAATAACATGTGGTAGTCATGTCTAGTGTTGAGTCAGAATATAGAGCCTTAGCCTATACTTTTGTTGAGATAACATAGATAACTTCAGTCCTCAATGAACTTTAAATTTAGATCAGCAATTATGAAGTGATAGCATGAATGTTGCTACTATTACCACAAACCCAGTCTTTCATGCAAGAACCAAACACCTAAAAATTGACCTACTCTTTGTCAAAACCTTTGTTTTATAACAAGTTTGCTCATTTCAGAAACAAGCTCAAAGTTTTTCCCAAAACCCTGAGCTTGAGGGGTGTTAGGAAGAACGTGAAGCGTGACAGGGTGGCTGAAGATGATGAGTCACCTGTAGCATCAGTATATGTAGTGAAGAGCATAATTGTTCTTGATGGTGAGCTGGAATTAACAAAAATAGACAAATAACTACTTCAAGAATCAAAAGGCAATAGTACCATTTTGTTATGACAAGCTTGATCAAATGGCTGAAAATTGATCAAGCCTTACAATTATACAACTTTGTAGTTTAGTTGCTATTTTTATTCTCCAATTCATCTCATGTATACACATAGAAACATTCTTCATTGCAATAAATATGAGAACTATAGAAAGCTAACAAGAGAAACATATACCAATTCTTCAT
>JAXCLQ010071442.1:0-12075 GCA_035584115.1 Cedrela odorata
TTTAGATATATATATACATAAGGATGATATCCCTAAACCGTATGACACGATTGGTTCTAGGGCATATCTCCAACACTGAATTGGTCAATTGACTTTCGACCGTTGCTGGGAATTCATCCCTATAAGAAATGATCTGAGTTTGGATATGTTATTTCTTTATGTATCTAGGTTTCATAAAATTTTACGGCACTAAAAACCGATGTCAGAAACATTATTTTGTTTTAGGTTTTCTGTACACTGCTCATCATTTTTGGCAACTCAAACTATAACATAAACTAGCCACTTCTAAAATCTATTGATGACTCATCGTTTTACTAAAAATTCTAATTTTTAACTATATTAGTTGTAATTGTGTCTAGTTTTTTTAAAATTTTGCGGTTCATTAATTGGAGATCTATAACTTATTTTATGAGCCAAATACTGACCCTAGGTCAAAATTTTCTAGCGAGCAGGAAAAATGCTCTTGCTTATCAAGTTTCACCCCATAATTTAGTCACCATTGCCATGCATCATTGACAACTAAATTTCACATTTCTCATTCATGAATACACAACCATATACACACAATATTCACTGTCATAATCAAGAAATATCTGATGCCACACTAATTACACAATCCACCTTACTACCATCATTATTCTCATATTTCATTATATATATTTATATATATCTACACATTACAATTGTATTCAAATTTTCCAGAAATTTGGAACACTCACTGCCGTAAATATACAAATCATGCATTTGTCAACATTTTCTAAAAACAACAAGTCACAAAGTGCTTAATTTCCACACATAAACATTACAAAACTCAACTAATACTTTAAGGAAATTATTAAAACTCAATATGGACTTACATGACCATATCCTCCAAAATGCCTTACCTTCAAAAAGACCATAAAGAACAACCCTAAACTTTCTTGAAACATTGGTATCATAAATGTTGTCTCCCTCTATCCATTTATACCTTTTAAGAACCACGACAATCTCTAATTTGTCACTGTTTTTAGGGTCCACAACATAGCTCACATGATCACCCTTCATTCTAATGACGCACTTCGTCACAATCCTCCTCAGAACCGCAAATGAGCGCACAAGAATAATATCTCCAGGAGCCACTTTGTTAAGCCAGGGCAAGATCCGCTCGGCTAGAACCAAGTCATCAATCAGATTAAGGGTCGAGACCATGTTGGGTCCGTAAGTAAAAGCTAGAGTGTAGAAGTAATTATTGATGACATGGTGGCAGCAAAAGAATTTTACTTCCAACAACAATTTGTCTAATCCTTCCTTGACAAAGTTGATAAATAAGCTTGGATGATATCTCATTCCCTTCTCTGTCTTGCCCTTCTCTATCTCATCTTCACAGCTTTTCCATTTTCTTCTCTTTATTTCTCCTCTTCACATTCGACCATTCTCTCTTTCCCTCATTTCTCATGTTTTCTCCCTAGTCTTTCCTTTTTCTTATTGCTCTCTTCTCCTTCCTTTAGTTTGTTCTCTTATTCTCCTTTTCTCTAGAATTTTCTAAGTGTTTCTTTTAAGCAAGCAAAGAAATAAAACAAAAAGAAATGGGTTTTTTTTTTTTAATAAAAAGGGAGTATGGGCCAGCCATATCTATTAAGGAATGGGCTTAAGTTTTGTTTAATTTCATTAAGCCAAATTTTTAAATGATTTTGTAGAATTTTATTAAAGTCGAAAAATTATTTTATAAAATAGCCCCAAAACTATTCCTTTTCTAACCCCACTATTTGACCCATTTAAGTTAAACTCACTCTCCAAATTATTATCCCCTTAAGAAAAAATAAATAAATTCTCATTCTAGCCACCAAAATTCTATTTTAATTGTTTATGAAAAATATGGGCCGTTAGAAAAGGACAAATCTCTCAAGAATGAAAATCAAGTTTATGTCTTAAAACAAATTCATCATCATGCTTTAAAATCATAAACCAAACCATTTAATAAATTTCATGGATGTATATCAATATCATTTCCCAAAATCTATATCTTAAATCATGAATTCAAATCAATCCACAAAATATTTATATTTCAAACTTTATGCTCAAATAATATTTTAGAAAAATAAAACATCCATTCACAAGTCTTACGATCCTTATTTGAATGACATCTGGCTTAATGAGGGCTAGGTTGTCTCTTCCTCGGAGTATCTATAACACAATATTACTGAATATTGTTAGAGGAATTGAAACAATAACATTTATTAACTAATACATACAATTACTAAACATACTCGAATATATCCCAAATTGAGACCTATATAACTATTGTTACTCATGATTTGACGAAACTTAATTCGGATTAAGCAAACATGGTTATGGCACAATAGGTCTAGCTTAATGTTGATGATAGAGCTAAACAAAATAGACACATTGCCAGCTTTGCTGTGAACTCATCCGAAAGGTTATGAAGATAAATTTTGGATATGTTGTACTTCTATGTGTCTTGTTTCTATAGCCTTTTACAACACTTTGTTCGAAGTTCTAAAACTCAACTTATGTCCATGTGAAGGAACATTATTCCAGTAAACCTCCATTTTGGGTATAACATGATTAAATACAAACATGGTTCATAAATCACAATGGAACCATCCATAAGGCTTTAATCATCATTGATAAGCATTAAAAATGTAATTTTAAAGTCAAAGCCAATATCGACATATAATGTTCCAACTAAGTTCTACAACAGGCAGTTGGTTTTTGAAAATTACTGGGAACTCATTTCTTGGCGAAATAATATGATTTTGACTATATTATTCTTTATTGTATTTAATTTTCCCAAAATTTTATGATTCATTAATCGGAGGTCTAAAAATCATTATATTTGTAAAACACCAAACCTTGTCTTGAATTTTTTGCAACTGAAATACACACTCTTCACATGCTAATTCATTGCCCTATAATTCAGCTACCGTATCCATTTATTACTACATCCTAATTTCACATTTTCATGCATCAAAACACAGCCATAGCACACTCAATCAATTACTTAATTAAACTCTAACATAAAAATTGAAGTTCACAATAAAATAAATAAAACACCAAATTCTATCGACAAAATCAATAGATCACTTACTAAGCTTCTTTTTTTCTTTCACTTTCTTTCTTTTCTTTCTTCTTTCTTTCTTCCTTTCTTTCTTTCTTTCTTCTTTTCTTTCTTTCTTTCCTTTATTCTCTCCCTCACGGTTTCTTCTCCTTTCTCTTCTCTTCTCTTCTCTTTTCTTCTTCTTTTCTTCTTTCTTTCCTTTCTTCTTCTCCTTCACGGTTTCTTCTCCTTTCCCTTCCTTTCTCTTTTCTTTTTTCTTTCTTTTCTTCCTCTCCCTCGCGGTTTCTTCTCCTTTCCTTTCCTTTCTCTTCTCTTCTTTTTTTTATATCTTCAATTAACTAGATAAATGTAGAATTTTCTAGGAATTGGGCCCCCATTTTCAACAATTTCATGGGCTTAAATTTACTATATTATAATTTTGGTTCACTAAAACTTAATTTTAATTTTATTACCCCAAATTAATAAGTAATTTCTTTTATTTCTTTTATTTATCATGAATTAGCACATTGGCTCTTTAAGTTTAGAAAATTTTTGATCTAGTCACCGATATTTAGTTATAGTTGTTATGACAAATGCGAGTCGTTACATGTATGTAAAAATGGCTTTGCAGTGTATGTTAATGAACACTTTCTTAATACAATGATGAATCCTCTCCCTTTTATTTAATATCCAATTGCTTCTTATAATCTATTCAGCTCTAGCATGTCGTGACTTTTCACAGTGGCTGCGTGAAGAGGGATGACATGGATAATGTAACTTCTAAGCTAGAGACGCAAAATACCTAGTTGATCAACAATAATGAAAAGATTGAGAAGCAACTGACCATAGAGAGAACTCAGTTTAAAGCTAAGAAGGAAAAATGGGACCCAAAAATGGAAGAGCTTTAGGTTAGGGTTGCAACTTTTAAGTCTTCTCAGGTAGAATCAAACAAGAGGATAAGCACTCTTGAATTTGATTGGAACAATACCAAGGTGAAGTGTTAAGGGCTTCAACTGAGCTTTGAGGATAAATGAAGGGGACTTTAGCTAAGTTTGAAATCTAAAAAAAAAAGTCAAAGTTCTTAACAACCAAACTGGAAGAGTTTAAGGGGATAATTGAGGCCACTATTGTGGATCGGGTCAATGAAGGAATTAATCTGACTTATAGGACTTTCCAAGGTCAATATCCTGACCTCGACATGAGGTGGCTATATAAGACATTGGAACGTACGCTTATGTCCCCTAATGAAGTTGAATATGATAATGTCCTTGTCGAGGATGAAGTTTTTTTTAGCGGCTCGGAAGTTGCTCCCCCAAATCCTGCAAACAACTAGGCTAGCAAAGAAGGCAAACAATAATTGTACTTTTTCTTCTTTTTTAAGAATAAATGTAATTAAAAGTACAATTTATAAATTTGAGCTTTTCTTTCTAATAGTTCATGCTGATCTTCTTGCATCTTCACTTAATAATTGTCTTTCATACTTAATTTCTTTGCATAACTTAAAAAAAATCTAGTTAATGCAAATAGATGACCTAAAAGATCTGACTTGAACTGAGAACTTAAAACGTAAAACTTGAGTCTCACAAGTTAGTCCTTCACACTTTAAACTTGATACATAACTTAAAAAAAATTTGTTGGCATAAATAATTAACTTGAAAGGTCTGACCTAAATTGAACTGAGAATGTAAAACTTGAGTCTCTCAAGTCAATCTTCTGAACTTCTTTTCTAATAAGCAAACATTTTCATATAGGAACCACACAGACCCTAGCACGTCCTAAACTCAAGGCTTATATAGGTCTTGAATATTATTACTCTGGTATGAAATCGTAAAATGTAGTAATCTGGGAACCATTAAACCCTTGCATGTCTTAAGGTTAAGCTTAAGACTTATTTGATTTCTGGATAAATATAACGTAATCATCTGGGAACCATTTCACTCTTATATGTCTTGAGATCAAGCTCCTAACTTATTCGAGTTATGAATAATATTACCCCGAGACAAATGAGATTCTTTTTTCGCTTACTTCAAGGACCATTTTATCGTTACTATATCCTTATTATCAAGAATCTTGTAAACATTGAAACATTGTATACAAATGAGGTCATTGTATTATGTTTAAGATAAAAGTTTTTACAAGTCTAAGATAATTCTTAAGGGTAGTCGTTTTGCATTCTATGGCTTCTTGACCCTACTTCCTTTAGAAAACTCTAACTTATATACTCCAAGTCTAAGATTCTAAGTGACCTTATAAGGCCTTTTCTAGTTAACCTTGAGAACATCTTCTTATAACATTCTAGTGTTTAGGGTAACCTATCTTAAGACTAAGTGTCAAACTTGAAAAGTGCGGCGTCAAACATTTTTATTATAATACCTAGCCACTTTTTGCTAATAGGCCCCTATCTTTATCATCACCTTATCTCTCTTCTCTTCAAGCAGATTCAGATCCAAATGCATGTTTCGGTCATTCTCTTTCTCATTGTAGTTGCTGATTCAAAAAGTTGGCAAGCTGAACTCAATTGGAATTGTTGTTTCACATTCAAAAGCTAGAAGGTAAGGAGTTTCCCTTATGGCCACTTTTGGGTTTGTCCTATAAGCCTACATTACCTTTAAAAGCTTATCAATCCAAGCACCCTTATGTTTCATAAGCTTATTTTTAAGTGCTTTTTTGATTACCTTGTTTACAGACTTCACTTGTTCATTAGCCTTTAGATGGGCTGGTGTCATAAACCTGAGATGAATTGAGAAATTTGAGCAGTTATTCTTAAAATATGAGTTGTCAAACTACTTCCCATTGTCTACAATTAGCATTTGAGCTATCCCTAATTGATATATGATGTTTTCTTTGACGAAGGTCATGATTTTCTTCTTAAGGATACTGACCAATGGCTTAGCTTCTAGCCATTTAGTGAAGTAGTCAATCGCTATTACCGCATACTTTGTATTGGCCTGAACAATAAGTAACGGGCCAATAAGATCCAGCCTCCATTGAGCAAATGGCCAAGGGCTTAACAAAGAAGTCAACTTCTTAAAAGGTTATCTCAGTATGTCTCTATGTATCTGACATTCATGATAAGTTTTCACAACCTAAGTTGTATCTTGTAAGAGAGTGGGCTAATAATACCCTTGCCTTAAGATTTTATGCATTAAGGAATGCGCTCCTCCATGACTACCACATATTCTATAATGAATCTCTTCTAAGACTCGTGTAGCTTTCTCAGGTCTCAGGTACCTCAAATAAGAAATACTGAATCCTCATTTGTACAGTTCCTTATCGATGATAGTGTACCTTGCAGACTTATTTTTAATCTTTCTTGCTAATTCTTATCCTCCGGGAGCTTTCTTTCTTGGATATAAGACCTTATTTCATCCATCCAAGAAGTATAGGATTTAAGCTCGGCTACGATAAGTTAGTCACTTTTTACTTCCGTGCTCTTTTATTGCAAAACTTCAATAGGTACTGAGGTAGAACTTTTCCTTTGAAACTAGAGGTTAATTTGGCTAAGATGTCAGTTCTTGAATTCTCTAATCTTGGAATTTGTTTCAACATAACCATTCTCAAAGTTTGTAAAAGCTATTTTGCCTTATCTAAATATGTCATGAACGCATAATTAGGCATACTAATGACACATAATACAAACTTATGACAGTGACATATACGGGTAATACTACTAGTAGTAAAATAATATATATATAAATAGTATATATACCGTATATATATATACATGATACTTAAACTAATATTAATATATATATATATATAATGCATTGTACTATATATGCATATGTACCTAAACACAACCCATGTAATATATATTGCCTTATTCCATTTCATTGTTTTCATTTGTACAAAGCCATTCTTTAGCAAATTAAAACTAAATGAAAGGAGAGAAAAACTAAGAGCTTAGAGTTCATGCATGTGAGGTGTTTCTTAGCCGATTGAGCATATGAATTTGGCCAAATTACAAGCTAAAAATTGAAAGCCAAAAATAGAAACATAAAGGAGACAGAGCTTGCACCGAAGGAGAAGAGAAAGTGTTTAGTTGCATGAGGGGGAAATTAAGTAAATTGAAGCTGATTAATTAAGGACAAATGAAGCTTAGCCATGGGAGGGGATGGATTGAAGAAAAACTATGAGTGACAGGGTTGTGTTGGCCAAATTGAATCAAGAGGAAGGAGAAGCAGTATTAGGAAGCAAACCAAGAAGGAATTAGGAGGATGGTGGCTAAATGGAGATGGTAAACTGAAGTGAAGCATGCTATGGTGGCTAATTAAAGGTTGAAGTGAAACTGGGAGAACAAGGGACGTGTTGCCGAAATTGATGATGGAATGACAAAGGTTAGCTAAAAACAAAGTGAAGAAGCTGAGAATTAGTTTGGCCAAGAAGAAAGGAGTAGGACACAGCAAGGAATAAGTTATTTCAATAAGCTAGGGTAAGTTTATGGCAACTAAAATGCTTAACTTAATGATTATACATGAATTATCTAGTTTGTGCATTGATTGTGTTGTGTTGTGCAAATTGTGATGTGACTGAAATGATTAAATATATATAAACTAAGTTATTGCAGTGTGTTTTTGTGTGGGAATGGTGGTGGTGTTGTGAAAATTTGATATGCGAAACGATGTCGATAAGCTTGAAAGTGCAAATGTGAATTGTGTAGTGTAGTTAAAAAATCAAAACACAAAACTTGCGACATCAGTGGGTCACAGTTGTGTGTTTAAGTAAGGGATGATTTAAGTTGATAAAATTTTTATATAGGAGTGTTATAAGATATATTTGGAGTAGCGCACATGAGCGGAGTGTTGAGAGAGTGAGAGTGAGCGAAATGCATGAGCATCGGCAGTAGTAATTTCTGTACAAGGTTCAATAAAATAGGGATTACATGAGTTCTAGACATCAAATTGACAAACTGTAAAATTTTACGAAAACGAGACACATAGGGGCATGACTTTGCTAAAAATTGGGTCAAGATGTTGAACGAGGCAGTATAAGATTTTTGTTAGAACCGAGCTGCCCTATTGATAGTTCACAGCCGATTACACTAAGCAAGGTAGCAAAAAATGGTTGTAACTTGAACGTTTGGGCTCGAAATTCAAATCCATGAGAAGTATAGAAACTAGACACGTAGTATAATATTTCTTGAGAAACTTAGATTAAGATACCTTACCAGTGCTATGTACCATGAGTTTGAAATCGCCTGATGCGCAGTAAGCACCACACGGATATTCGATATGTATACATTTAGATTAATTTCTTGGGGGAGGAGGGGGTGGAGATTACATGCATAACATGATTGTACATATATTCAGTTGTATGAAAGAATCTAATATAATAACATATGTATTATAGATTGTCAGGCTGATCGTCTAGTGACCCTATAATATATTGAGTACACCATAACTCGATATTGGTAAGTGGGTGTTTGTTTATATATATGTATGTTTATATGCATGTGTCTATGAGAATAATATTGAAAATGATTATGAAGTTGACACTGAGAGTGCATATGGAACTAGTATTGAGAATGCATATGAAACTTATTGATGTGATGTCTAAATTGTGTTAAGATGATTGATTGATAATGATGTTGACAAGTTGTAATGTAATACAAGAAAGAATGATTGCATTGTATGATTGAGAGTGATCTGTGTATAGTGAATGGAATATATATTATGCTATGTTATGAAATGAAAAGACTTAAAAGCCTTGATCTTATGAGTTATTGTGTGTATTGTGCTGTTGTCTGGGGTTGCTTGTATATAGACTGACAAATGTCCAGTCAATGTTATTTTGAGATACAAGGTACCATCTAGTAGTTGTATATATATATCATCATCAGTGGCGATATGACGCCATCAGGGTGATGAGGCAGACCTATCATTTGCTGGTTACACTTTAGATTTAGGGGATGTTTCAAAGAAGGTATCAAAGCATGGTATAGTGGTTAATGACTACGATGAGGAGGTGTTAGTGTCTTGTGTATGTAGTATACCAAAGGTATTCATATACAAGGGCTACCCCTCTAGTGTCTTTATACCTCGAGTTGTGTTTTGTCCTAGTAGATATAAAAAAATTTTAAAATTTTTGGTAACCCTGTTTACTTCCCTATAGATATCATGCCACCTCGACGTAGAACTAGAGTTGTGGAGGTAGCTCAGGATGTCGCCTTTGAGCAGAGGCCAACTACACATCCTATAAAAGACGCAAAAGTAGCACAGAATGAGATTCACCAGGATAGGACTGGTGAAGAGGTGGATAAGAGACCATTTGCTCCAATAGTAGAGGTTGAGTTGCAGGTATGCAGCAATTATAGCATACAGTAGATGTGTTAGTAGAGTTTCTTACTTACCAATAGTGACCTCAGGCACCAGTGCCGAGGGCTGCAATACTATCAATGTCAGTACCACCTCTTATCTCTGCCATTCTGACTCACCAGGTAGGACTTTCATTATTTGTAGTAGATCCATATACCCAGCAGACAGGTCCTTCTGCATCATCTTAGTATATTCCCCTTTCACTTATATAGCCTGTGGTTGGGTAAGAGTTGGTTATTTCGCTGCAGGAGTTTAGGAAGTTGTAGTCGCTAGTATTTACAAGGATAGAGGCTTCTCTTAACCCGTTTAGATTTATTGAGAAGTCTGATCGTATATGTACCGCTCTGAGTTGATTGGTTATGAGAGCGGTTGAGTTAGTGAGTTTTCAGCTTCGAGCTGTTGCTTATCATTGGTACATTTTATTCCGTTAGAGTAGGAGCGTAGATGCCTCTACATTAGCTTGGCCTGAGTTTAGTATTACTTTTTTTAATAGATTTCTTCCCCAGAGTATTAGGGATTCTACAGTTCAGAAGTTCGAGCAATTAGTTTAGGGAAAGCAAATATTAGTATTAGAGTATGATATACAGTTCACTCGATTGACCCACTTTACACCTCACTTGGTAAGTACAGAGGAGATGTAGGTGAGAAGGTTTATGAATGGACTTTAGGATTATCTATTTAGGTTTATTCAGATTATAAAGACTATGACATATACTAGGGCCTTAGATACAACACTTTGATTTGAGATGCTGGTTAGGGGTAACAAGGAGAAAAAGGGTCTCGTAAGAGGTTAGAGCAAAGAGTCATGGTAGATACCATCGAAGCGAGCATAGTTAGCCTCCAAAGACATCAGGCTTTCCTCTTACTATTCAACAGGATAGAGAGGTTGTGCATAGAGGTCCTGACTATAGACCTAGTCAGGGTGCCAAGTCTCAGACAGTTTCATCATTTTCTATGGCATAGCCAGTCACGTCACCATGTTAGATATGTAGATGGTTCCATACGAGTAGTTGTCAGTAAAACTCTAGGGCCTGTTACCACTGAGGTCAGGTAGGCCATTTGAAGAGAGATTGCTCTGTACGTCCTGTGCAGGCTCCATTTGTACATTTATCATCAGTACCACCTCAACATCAGTTTATGTACTGATGCCTCAGGATGCTCAAGCATCTAATGCAGTGGTGACAGGTACTCTTATGATAGACTCTCAGTATGCTAGAGTATTGTTTGATTCATGGGCTATTCACTTCTTTATTTCACCATACTTTGTTACATGCTTGGGTAGAGAGAAGAAGTCAATAGGTACCCCTAATAGTAGTGGTTACTTCTAAAGACGACCCTGTAATAGTATAAAAAGTCTTGAGGGATTGTGTAGTGAGCATTGATGGGCATGATTACTGTGTTAATTTGATATTGCTAGAGATATTGAGCTTTAATGTTATACTGGGTATGGATTGGCTATCTAAGCATCCTGTAGTAGGGGATTGTGGGGAGAAAATTGTTATGCTACAGTCATCTGATGAGCCAACCCGAATATATCAAGGGGATAAGAGTGAAGCTTGTTATAACTTGATTCCTGCCTTACATTCCTTCAGGTTGCTTAGGAAAGGAAGCACTAGGTACCTGGCATATGTAAGAGATTTAAAGAGTGATGAAATGAGTATTGATTAGATTCCAGTGGTCAAGGAGATTAAGTTCTGTATAGACCTAGCCCCTAGCACCTAGCCTATATCAATTCCACCGTATAGGATGACTCTTACAGAGCTTAGAGAGTTAAAGGCATAGCTGCAGGACCTTCTAGATAAGGGTTTCATACGTCCTAGTATGTTTTCCTAAGGTACACCAGTATTGTTTGTGAAGAAGAAAGATGAAACTCTCCGATTGTGTATTGATTATCGACAATTGAATAAGGTGACTATTAAAAATAAATAGCCATTGCTGATGATTGATGATTTGTTTGATCAGTTGTAGAGGGCACAATGTTTCTCAAAGATTGATTTACGATTCGCCTATCATTAGCTTAAGATTTGGAAGGAGGATATTCCAAAAAAAACATTCCGGACGAGGTATGGGCATTATGAGTTTTTAGTAATGTCCTTTGGTTTAACTAATGCACCAGCAACTTTCACGGATTTGATGAATATGGTGTTTAAACCTTTTCTAGATCAGTTTGTGATAGTATTCATTGATGATATCATTGTATATTCCCAGAGTGAGTAGAAGCATATTGACCACTTTCACAAGGTATTGCAGATATTAAGAGAGAATAGACTGTATGTTAAGCTATTGAAATATGAGTTCTGGTTGTCGAAGGTTATATTTCTCAATCATGTAGTATCTAGAGAGAGGATTAGTGTAGATCCACAAAAGAATGAGGCTATATATAATTAACATTGACCAATTACTATGATGGAGATACAGAGTTTTTTTGGGTTAGCTGGGTATTACAGGTGTTTTGTGGAGAACTTTTCTAGGATTGCTACTCTATTGACATGACTAACTCAGAAGAATATTAAGTTCGAGTGGTTAGATGCTTATGAGAGGAGTTTCCAAGTATTAAAGGAAAGATTAACTACCACTCCTATACTGATGTTGCCAACAGATACAAGAGGATATACAGTATATTGTGTGTAACACCTCATTCTTATATTTATTCAATCAATCATTATTATATAATACTACATTATTTCATACAAAGAGTGTTACTATTACATCATTCTTAAATGT
>JAXCLQ010071444.1:0-10423 GCA_035584115.1 Cedrela odorata
ATTAGCATGTGTAGGCCATGCCACCTATTACATTTGTAACACTTATATTATTAATATTAATTTGTAGGTAAGAAATTTGGAAGCTTCATAAATTAATAAAATTGAGTGAATTTTATTAGAATTTATAATATTAGTGCAAAATTTATGTTATTTACGTTAATATATAATAAGAAAAAAATTAGAAACAAATATTGTATTAATTGGTGAAAAATTGAATGATGAAGGAAAGGGTGGAAGGAAATGTAGTAATAAATATATATTTATATATATATATATATGTAAATTGATGTTAATTGTGGAATTTGGAATGACGTAATTGTGGAAGAGAAATTGAATCTCGACAATTACGGTAGACTAAGTTTGTTTGAAATATTTGGGAGTGTTTGGAAACTTGATAATGCTGAGGTTGTTGGAAAAGGAATTGGCAGCAATATTGACGAGTTTTGGAAATTTTATGCTAAATGTGTTTTCTTCCAAAAATATTTTGGTACATATATGTAGGTATATATATATATGTATGTATATATGTTTATATGTATGTATGAATCGGTATACATATAAAAAGGAATAAAGTGAATTTGATGATATGTTTATTTTAAGAAATTCATAAAGTATTGAGTTTAGAAAAATGGATGTCGTAGGAATGTGGCGACAAGAATTAACGTGTAACTAAAATAGATTATGTTAATTTGATTTTAGGTACACCTCATTGAATAGAATTACATTCAAGGAGAGTGGGAGTGGAAGTAAGTAGATCATGCATGTATTTTAATGTTTTAAAACTATACGATATTCGATGTTATGATGAAAAATGTGATTTTAATGTTTGATACGCCAATGTGATTTTATGAAATGATTATTGAAAAGAATTATGGATTTAAATATTGTATGCCGATATCGCATTTATAAAATAAATATAAAATGATGTCAATGTGTGAATGTTTATGAATGAAAATGATTTTATGGCTTTATTCGTTATTTAATATTCATTCTGACTTGGCTAGGTCTCTTGTCAAAGTGGAACTTACGTGCTATTCAGAATTCTGTTTATTGTGCTAGGTATGTTTCTGTTATATTCGAAATGAAAAGAATATCCACTTTAAGCGGAATACGTGATCATGTTCCAAATCCGGGTTACCGTGGGTGCAGGTGACACTAACTAACTAAGCTATTCTGAATATAGCTATATTATGAATTGTTTCTATGTAATCAAAACGTTTGAAAATGTATTGATCTGTTTGAGTATTTATATTCTATACCACATCGACATGTGCAAACTTGTATGGTTTAGTTACTAAGATTATATCTCACCCTTTATTATAAAAATTTTATTTTTTATAAAATAGTATGTAGAAGTGACAAAGAACGCAAGCAAGGGTTACTAAGCATATATGAAATTTTTTGGATATATGTAATCAATAGATTAGCTAAGTGACAAGGAGCGTAATTTGTATAGACTTGTATGTATAAGATCTTTTGTTAATTGTAAATATTTAAGACTTGTGTAATAATAGTATAGCATTCTATAATAAAAGGTGATAATGACTTTGTATTTGTAACTATGTATGGAAGGGGGTATTACACTAAGGATCTGGTTCTGAGTTTTGGATGTCAAGAGTTAAACATTCAAGGATATTAAGATTTTGATTTTCAATCAGATATTGACGATAGAAAGTCTACGTCAGGTTTTATATTTATATGTAATGGAGAAGCTGTAAGCTGAAAAAGTTTCAAGCAAACGACTACAACAGATTCCACTACAGAAGTAGCAAAAGAGGCTGTTTGGATGTGTAAGTTTGTGGGTAAACTTGGTGTAGTTCCTAACATGGCTTATCCAATAAGTGTATACTATGACAATAGTGGGGCTATTACATAGGCTAAGGAACCAAGAGTACACCAAAAGTCCAAACATATTTAGCGTAAATATCACATATTGTGAGAGTTTGTTGGAATGGGAGAAATAATAATTCAGAAGATCCCTTCAGCAGATAACATGGCTGACCCATTGACTAAAGCAATGACATAGAAACAACTAGACTACCATCTTGGGAAGATGGCTATGAGATATTACAATGATTGGCTTTAGTGCAAGTAGGAGTTTGTTAGTGTATATGCCCTAGAAACAAATCGTGTTGTAGGTTTCTCTGCAATTAATTTATAATCAGATATTTATTATTTTTAATAAATAAAAGAATTGTTCTTTATTCGCATTTGTATATTGTTTCAACTATTTATACATGCTGTAAATAATTTATGAAAGTGATAAGTCCAGATAAGACATTTAAAGTAAATGTTCTTATCAAAATTGTTCTGTACAGGAACAATATTATTTGGGCAATAATATTGTATAGTAGGCACATTGAATTTTTTCAAAAAGATATCAAAAAGTTGATATAAGTTCAGATGACAATGATAGTCATGTCACTAGGCCATTATTGTGGATTCACAGTTAGAGAACTGTTTATCGAACATGACCAAAATAAATGATAAATCACATAGAATAGCATGATGTCAATGATTAATCGTTTGGTCATATTAGTGTACGATGTAATCCTTTGACCTGAGATATCGTGGTTGAATTTGGTATGGATGCATATGGTTCATATGGTGTATATATACGAGGCTATCCAGTCACGTACAATAAGCCGGTTTGGTCATACGTTGTTCGTATACGAAAACGAATGATGGTCAAGATGGGATCCGTTGACTCGAGATTTTAGGATTGGAGTTTTCGCTAACTTAATCCTTATCTGAGTTCCTAAGGTAAGTGTCCATAAATGTCAGAAAAATAAATCTTTGGCCAAAGTGATTATTAGTCATGCGAAGAGTTCATAATGACAAGTTCCAAATATAGCGATCGACGTTTCATAGAGAAATCGAGTTCAAGATTTTGACATCCATGAATCTATACTCGATAATGATATAGACAATAGAAGGATATTACTTACATGATAAATATGACAGTTTATATTAAAATGGGATTTGATGAAGTTATTAAACTCGCTGCGTTTTAGGAGCTATGACATGTTGCTAGATGTCAACCATAGTTAGTGTTTTAGGAATTAATTTTGGATGAGATCTAAAATCGGGACACAGCTAATTCACAGGGATCCCACAAGGTCACACCAATATTTGATATGAGAGAGTATAAATTATTTAAAAGGAGACTAGCACCATTCTAAAATAATAAGGGTTTTTATTATTTTATATAAGTGTTACATAAAATTAAATGAGGTATTTTAAGAGTTAAAATAGCCTTACAATAATTAATTAAATTAATTATATTTAATTGTGAGGTACTTAATATTATTTATTAGGAACTAAATATTAATCCTTTAAAAGTTAAAGAACTTATAATAAATACCTAAGGGTTAAAAATGCAAACTATAGTAGTTTGCTTGCCTTTATGACAATAAGTGATTGTCAAAGGATTAAGTTACAAAGCATGGAGTAATTTTTACCAAAATTAGATTTTGCAAGGACATCCATTCAAATAAAATATTTGCAAATCAGCCTTAACTATAAAAACCAAAGTCTTTCACATTTTTCATTAAGTGAAAACATTTAGAAAAATTGAAAGAAAAACTCTCTCATTTTTCCTCTCAAAACCGATCCCTTTCATTGTGCATCAAGGATAAAAATTTATGAAGGACTTGTGTTCTTCAAGTCTACTACTCCTTCATCTTTATCAAGCATCCATTGAAGTAAGGTAAATACTTTAAATCCTTCTTACAAATTGAGTTTTTCTTTATTTTAAAAAACTATCATGAAAACTTGCAAGCTATTAAATGTTTTTAGCTTGCATGTCTAATTTATAATCATATTTATGCATTCTTGTTATTCATCAGTAATGAGTAAGGGTATGTTTTATAAATGTTTTGATGTTGTTTGTGAAATATTTCTGTGGATAGGTTTAATGATATCATGTTGTTAATTTAAATATGAAATTAATGATATCATAATATGTATTTGTATGTTTTCGACGATAACTAAGTTTATTGTAATGTCAAGTTAAAATGTGATAATAAAATGGATTTAAACTTGTTAATAATCAAGTAAAGTGTGTATGAATATGCTTGTAATTAATCTTAACAAATCACTATGAATAGCGCCTTCAAATTTTAACAGGATCGATACGTTAAAGCAATAGATCAACACATCTGAAGCAGGTCCATACAAGGAAGTAAAGAGATCGATATATACTAAGGCAGAAGCTTCAGATGAAATCCTTAAGCCAACAGGATCGATACCATTGGAGAACAGATCGACACATTTAAAGCAGGTCGATACTTGAAGGAAGGAGATCAATACTCTTCAATTCTAGAAAGTTACAAAATAATTACAAAGCAAATCAAATTGATACTTAAGTTCAAGGAGATCGATACAGGTTATTTCTAAAAAGTTGCAAAATAATTATGGAACAGACAAGATCAATACACTTCAATTCCAGATAGTTGAAAATTAATTACGAAGTGAACCAGGTGATGATATCCTGAGAGAAATTGATGATATCAAACATTAATGCATATGATATGTTTTTTATAATAGCCAAATTAAATAGGTCCCAAATATGTCTCAAAATTTTATGTGAATATACTTCAATTTATTCCTTAACAAATCTCTGTTTAAGTTTATTAAAAAGCCTGTAGATCGATACTTAGAGACCAACGTATCGATATGTGAGTAAACGGATCAATACAAGTTCAATAACAGATCGATACGTCAAGAAGGATCGATACAAAGAAATGAGGATATCGATATTTGCTGAGACAGTAGGTTCTAATGAAATCACCAATGCAACCAGATTGATATATAGAGATCAACAGATCGATACATGGAAATTCCAGAGAGTTGCAAAATAATTACAAAGGCAACCAGATCGATACATAGAGATTAACAGATCGATACATAAAAGTTCTAGAGAGTTGTAAAAGAATTATGAAACAGACCAGATCAATACTCAGCATTAGAAGATCGATACACTGAAATCTAGAGACAACTCCAGTACAAATAGATCGATACTTAGAGAAGTGAAGATCGATACTCGGGATACAAATCGTACTGTTCATTTAAAAAGATCGAACATTAAATGCACTAAATCAAGCCGTTGGACAACTGTTGATTCAAAAAAAGAATAGATATAAATAGAAGATACACATTAAAATCAAGAAGAACTTTCACTTGCTACTATCAACAAGAAATCTTTGAACAACATTGATATACAAAAATAATAAACTTTCTCTCTCTACTGAAACCCTTTCAAATCTTGTGTGAGAGGAATTTTTTTGTGAGAGCTTATTGAAATATTCACTCTAGTGTGAAAGCAAAAAATCAAAAATCTATTTGTAATTTGGTTTTGGGTAATTCTTCACCTGTACTAAAGAAGATTTCAGTGGTTACTCTTCATCTGTATAAAAGAGTGTAAGGTTTCCCCTCACCTTAGAAGGAGTGTACTAGACTACTCTTGTCCCGTTAAAACAAGGAGTTAGTGGAACCTCGGTGAAAGTCTTTTACATTCGAGAGAGTGGATGTAGGCCAAAATTTGTCGAACCAATATAAAACTGTGTTTGTATATCTCTCTTATTACTGTTTCATTACTGCACTACATTGCATACGTTTTCATTTGCATAATTTTAAAAACCTAATTCACCCCCCTCTTAAGCATTGTCAATTGGGCTAACAAGTGGTATCAAAGCCTAACTCAATTAAATAGGATTTATAACTTTGAAGAGTAGATTAAAATTGCATCTAGCAGTAATCTTACACAGATAGTAGAGGAACAATCTACAAACAAACTACCATTCTTTAATAGAATAAATTATGCTTACTGAAAAAAGAGGATGCAAATCTTCTTATTAACATTAGATTTTGAAATCTTAAATGTAATAGAAGATGAGTACTATCGACCCACAACTGAGAATGAAATCACTAGTGAGAGAAAACTAAAACTAAAAAGGAAATGGACTCCCGAAGAGAGAAATAGGTTCACCCTAAATGAAAAGGCAATAAACATTCTATATTGTGCCTTAGATAGAGCCGAATTCAATAGAATTTCAGGATGTGAAACAACTAAATCAATTTAGGACATGCTAAAAGTTACACATAAGGGAACTACTAGAGTTAAGGATTCTAAAATTAGTATGTTAGTTCATGATTATAAACTGTTTAAAATGAAATCACATGAGAGCATAAAAGATATGTTTACTTGTTTCATTGACATTACTAATGACTTAAAAGCTCTTGGTAGATCTTACTCAAATACAGATATTATGACGAAGATTCTAAGGAGACTGCCTAGAAGTTAGGAAGCTAAAGTTATAGCAATTAGAAAAGCTAAGGACTTAAGAACTTTACCTCTCAAAGAATTTCTCAAATCGCTCATGATGTTCGAGCTTGAAGGTAAATGCAATGATGATGAGGATAAAGAAAAGAGCAAAAGAAACATAGTACTATAGAGCACCAAAAAGGAACAAAGAAGGAAGAAACTGGAAAAGAAGAGACTATCTAAGAAAGGATGGATTCAAGAAAAGCTTTGAAAAGGAAAAAGAAAAAGGTAGAGAAATAATTTGCTATGAATGCAAGAAATCGGGGCATACATGACCTAAATGCCTACTGAGAAAAGATAAGAAAGACAAGAACAAGAACAAGGCAATGAACGTGACATGGGATGACTCATATAGTGAAAAGAGCACTTCATCATTAGAAAACGAGCAAGCAAATTTCTGCCTCTTGGGAAAACTAGAAGATGAGGTAACCTTTCTAGATTAAAACTCTTCATTTTATGATACATATTCAAATAGTGTTGATGATCTATTAGATGAAGAATTAAGTGCATTATATGAAGAACTTATAAGTGATTTTCAGGATCTATATACAAAATATAAAGAAGCAAAGAAAAAGAACTCCATGGTATTAAAAGAAAATGGCTTATTCAAGATAAAGGTTAAAAAACTAGAAATTAAAAATAAATCTAGCTCACCTAATGAACTTGATATGTTAAAAGATAAAAATAATATCTTAAAAGGTGAAATAGCATGTCTTAAAGAAGTCTTAGCTAAATTTACACAAGGAAAAGAATCATTAGATAAGCTTTTAGATAGTCAGAGATTAGTATTTGATAAAGCCGGACTTGGATATAAACAAGGAATCAAACAAAAGTCCTATGTAAACTATTTTGTGAAAGCTAAATATCAAGTAGCATCATCCATTACTTGTCATTATTGCAATAGAAAGGGTCATTATAGCAACACATGTTTACATAAGAAAAATAAGTACAATAGACCTAAAATGATGTGGGTACCTAAGGGAACACAACTTAAAGAAATTATACATGCCAAATGGTCAAGACCTTTAAAGGTAGAACTAATATCTATGGACCCAAAGTCATTTGGGTACCAAAATATACTAGCCATTTTTGTAGGTACTGCATGTGAAAAGCAACAAGTACAAAAAGAAATGGTTCCTTAATAGCGGTTGCTCGAGACACATGATAGGAAAGAGGAAGTTATTTCTCCATCTAAAAGAAGAAGAAAGGAAATATGTGATCTTTGGAGATAATATAATAGTCGAGACAAGGTGAAAGGTATTGGTACAATTGTTTTTAATTCAATTAAAATAAAAAATATTTTATATATTAAAGGCCTTAAATATAATTTGCTTAGTATTAGCCAATTGTGTAATTATGGATATAAAATCATTTTTCTTATTAATGGTTATGAAGTATAGGATGAGCATGAAAATAAATTATTCTATGCACCTAGGAACAATGATGTATATGTTATAGAACTAGAAAAATTGAATGAAATGAATGACATATATTTGCAAACTCATTGTGATGATTATTGGATGTGGCATAAAATACTAGGATATTGTAGTGTGGATCTATTGCGAAAACTTGCTAAACAAGATCTATTGAGAAATATTCCTAATCTAAAATATATAAAAGACAAAGTATGTGGTCCTTGCTAATTAGGAAAACAAGTTAAAATCTTTTTTAAATCCAAAAACTTAGTTTCCACAACTAGACCCTTAGAACTTATTCATATGGATCTATTCAGACCAAATAGGGTAGCATCATTAGGAGGAAAACTATATGCATACTTAGTTGTAGATGATTACTCAAGATTTACATGGGTTTTCTTCTTGGCAAACAAAAGTGACATATTTGAAACATTTAATAAATTCTCAAGACAAATTGAAAACGAATTAAACTTCAAAATTATAAAAATTAGAAGTGATCAAGGTAAAGAATTTGTAACCAAAGAATTTGAAAATCATTGCCATGAGAATGGATATTCTCACAATTTTTCTGCACCTAGAACCTCACAACAAAATGGAGTTGCCGAAAGAAAGAATAGAACTCTTCAAGAGATGGGTAGAACAATGTTAAGTGAATATAACCTACTCGAATACTTTTGGGCTGAGGCTATTAACACCACGTGTCATATAACAAATAGAGTTCTAATTAGAAAGACCTTGAATAAAACTCCATATGAATTATGTAACACCTCCATACCCAGAGATGTTACCGGTAGGTGACGGATCCTTACCATCATCCTAAGCCTTACTTTAATAACCTAAATGAATGTGCAAATATGAATCCATCATAATAATGGCAACTTTAACAGACATAATGCATTTATTATATATTGGCGATAAGCCTAAATTATGAAATGAATAAAAATTCTAAATGTATTACAATATCTTATAATTTAAAATATATAATGCACGATTTTCGATGCATGATGCTATGTGCATGGCGAACCCATGAACCCTAATGATTGTATTGTCCCCTATCTGTGCCTTAGCCATATTGAATCCTTTTTCTTTTCTTTCTAACTATCTATCTATCTTTGTCCATCCTGCAACACTGAAAGTTGAGGGGGGGTAAGTCTTAAGGACCTAATGAGTGAATAAAATTATAGTAAGAAAATATAAATGAGAAGTAAGAGTATATAATTTAAAAATATATTACTTTTCAATTTTATAAAAATAAATCTTTCATTTTAAACGATAAAGCAGAATAAAATATTTCATATATAAAAATCTGTGGATGCAAAATTTCAAACCACT
Source organism: Cedrela odorata (assembly GCA_035584115.1). Taxonomy (NCBI): domain Eukaryota; kingdom Viridiplantae; phylum Streptophyta; class Magnoliopsida; order Sapindales; family Meliaceae; genus Cedrela; species Cedrela odorata. Next base: position 9,073 of record JAXCLQ010071444.1, read on the forward strand.
TGGCTTGCCAAGAAACTATCTCCCAAGATATTCATCAGTGCATTACTGATGAACATCTCGAGAACCGCTAACGAGTTATTTTACATAAGTATATAAAACAATTTTATTAGCCCTCTCATTACTGGATGTAGTGTCAAACATCTACTTATCTAGCCGCAACCTCTCATTTGTCTCTTACTAAATGATAAAAACGGAAATGATAACCTCTCCCTTACCCCTTTTCTGGGTAGGTAAGCGCAGAAATACGGTAACCTCTCCCTTATCTCTTTCTCTAGCAAGGGCGGAATCTGTGCACAGACACGCTCCGGCTGAGCACTTGCACCAAAATTTTCGAATATAAAATCCACATATAATTTTCATCATATCATTCACATGTCAACACAAATCAGTTTATCACGTCTCAATCCATCCACAGAATATTGCATAAACATCCAAAACATATTATAAACTTACTCTGCATAAACATTCAAAACATATTATAAATTTACTCTTACTTCAAATCAAATTTATCTTCATTTTTAATATAACACAATTATAAACACTGAATTTACAAAAAAAAAAAAAAAATAGCTTAACAATTCAATTTAAATTTCAAAACATGTTTAACTCAAATATTTCTTTCAAACCATATTTTCAAATATACAATAAAATATTCATTTCAATATATTTTTCTAAAACATGCATAAATCAAATATTTTGTATAAATAACATTTTGAAAATAAAAATTTCCACTCACCGGTTTGCGCTAAACCATTTCCAACTTACAGTCACTCCAATGGTTAATTAGGTCTACTATCTACAAATACATGTCCTTTCGTTACAATCCAAAATACCACATACTTGCCATATAAACTAAAAAATATACTATACATGACCTTAATTATTAATAGATAATATGAGAATCTCAGACTATCATTACCTACTTCGAGAAAGTCACAATTTTCATCTTACTTATACCAAATAACATCTATCCGCAACAGTGGTAACTTTGTCTTTTTGCTAGTATTGATCAGTAATGAATTTTAGATTAAATTCTTAATATGTTCTTTCTTTATATGTTTGGAATACGTAGCTTTTTATGGTATATCATTTAGATTTCTATATTCAAACTTATAGTTAATTAAACAAATATTGTTTCAACCGAATTTTATAATAGAGCAGTGAGTTCTCTAATTTTTTTGGGAATTTGTTGCTTAATGTAAAAAATATAATTGTTAGCTATATTATTCCCTGTTATGTCTAGTTTCCTATCCTTTTATGAATTCTAATTCTTATTCAAGTTATGATAAATTTATCACACACTGCGCAGATACGCGATAATGTGCGGTGCTGAAATAGAGCATCTCTTTCC
>JAXCLQ010071447.1:0-12065 GCA_035584115.1 Cedrela odorata
ATGGACAATAAGTTTTATGTGATTGGGGGACGAAATGATAAAAATAATCCTCTCACTTGTGGAGAAGCCTATGATGAGTCTAAAAGAAACTGGGAACCTATCCCAGATATGTTGAAAGATTTTCCAGCTGAGACTTTTCAGTCGCCACCTCTTATTGCTGTAGTAAACAATGAGCTCTATTCACTTGAAACTTCTTCAAATGAATTAAGGGTGTATTTGAAGAAGAGCAACACATGGAAGAACTTAGGATTGGTCCCAGTAAGAGCTGATGTTAATAGAGGATGGGGTGTAGCGTTCAAATCACTGGGTGATGAGCTGCTTGTAATAGGTGGATCCTCTGCTTCTTGTGAAAGTATGACCATATATACATGCTGTCCAAGTTCAGATGCCGAGGAATTGCAATGGAGACTTCTTGAGTGCGGCAAGAAACCACTTAGTCACTTTATTCATAACTGTTCTGTTATGGTAGCATGAATCATGTCCCTTAAGAAAGTTATCTTATCGAGTTACAAGATAAGAGTTTCTAAAATAAACACTTGGTTTTGAATATAGGGAGTAGTTGTGAGACATTTCAATTATCTTATTGTGTATTTCATGAAGTGTCCCTCCAAACTTCCTGACGATAATCGGGTAATTTAAGGGCATATTATCCTGCTGATTCTCTTCTTTGTCTTCTCCAGTTGGTTTTTTAATTATCTGGGAACGAAGATGTTAAATGCAGTCACACTCTCACAGCTGCAATTTGGGTGTGAACCGTGTATTGCTAACCAAATTGTAGTATGCTTGGAGTATTTTGAGCTGATGATGTGATTGTATCAGTGAGAGTGTCTTAGTTTCCTATACACTCAGACTCAGTTGTGCCGATATTATTTCTCTCTTTAATATCTACAACTCTTACCTTAATTTGGTGTATTTTGGATTCTGAAAGTTGCATGACTGAATTATACTGAAGGTTCTGAATGCAGTTTAGATCAAAAACAGCATATTCGGGACAAGGGATATTGAGATTTCAGAATCTGTTGCTTTTAGTGGTGCTAGACCTGAAATTATCTTGCATTCTTTCCCCCAACTTTCAAACAATTTGTTTGTCTTGAGAATGTGTCTTGTCCTCCTACATATTACATGAACTATCATCACGTCAGTTCAGTCTGTTCAAAGTGGATTGAAGTTTTCCTCAAGGACAAGATCAAAGATGCTTTGCAAATTACTAGAGGTTACCTTCATTTGATCTCTGTCCAGAAAACAAGAAAGAAATTAATTGGAAAGGAGAAAACAAACTATTGAGAACCCAAAAATAAAAATAAAAAGTAAGATATGAACCATAATTTAAGTGTTAGGTAATTAATTACTATTATCTTTTTATTTAACAAATTAATTATTATTTTTTTAAATCCGAGATCGTTTTCATAAAGTTTTATACGATTAAATGAAGAAATTAAATATAAAAAAAATAACTTTAATGATACTATTAAAAAAAATTAAAAGCACACGTTTAATTAATTTAACTGATAAAATTATTTAAAATATTATAATAATCCTTCAGTTTAAAGTTAGAGGGGAGTTTAATTTATATTTATGTAGTATTTTTTTTCTTTATAAAAAAATTAGTTAAATTTTTAAAACGCACGCGGTTAAATAGGAATAAATGGTGGTAAGCCCGGCCCGGTTAAATGTGGATCGGGTTAGCGAAATGGGTGTCTTAGAAGGACGCGCATTTCTTACCAAGAAAATCGAGAGAGAAACAAGGCAAGTAGACAAAAGTGTGCAAGAATCTTGCTCTCTAGGTCGCTGGGTCTTAACTTAGGCGGAGGCAGAGCGAAGGGACAAACTTGGACTGCTAAGCACTTCGTAAGAACTAAGAATTATCAAATTTTGAGTTTATGTTTACACTCAACACTTTGCAGGAAAAAAAAAGCGCTTTAGTTCGTTAATTTTACCGATTAGGGTATTGTTTAAACCCCAGTAATTTACTTCTCTTGTTCAATTATTTGTTATCTGGGGTTTTTAATTCTCACCCTTTTTGTCTATTACTTGAAATTAAGTAGTTATTACTGAAATTTAGCTTTTAAGGGTTCAATTTTTAAGGTTTTGACTTGTCTGGTTTTGTTGGGTTTTGGAGATTTGGTGAAGATATTACTTGGGTTTGCGTGTTTCTTTCTTGGTTTTTGGTTTAATAACTAATTTTAGAGCCTATACATGTTTAAAGTGTAAATTTTATTGCATTTGGAAGTTTTTGGGTTTTATTGGTGTGATAATCAGTTGGGTAGATAGCAATGTCTGTGAACAATAGTAACAATCCAGCTAAGAGCCTCGGGCCATCTTCGTCGCCTTTTGGCAATACTGGAATGGGTAATCCATCTATGCCCCCAAACCCTAGTTTTCCTCAATCACAAGCTCAGGCACAAATGGGTGCTGGGTTTCAAAGCCAGTTTCAGTTGTCTCAAGCCCAGGCTCTTGCCGCACAACAGTCGAAAATGCATGCGCATGCTCAAGCACAAGTCCAAGCAGCTCATGCCCAGTTCCAAGCTCATTTACAGGCTCAAGGGCTTTCCCTTAACCAACTCCAGAATCAAGGTATAGGAAACTTAGGTTCATCTTCACCTTCCAATTTGACTCCTGGTAGTGCAATTTTGAAAAGAATGCCTCAAAAGCCTCCAGTGCGTCCACCTGGGGTTCCTATGTCGAACATGATTTCCCCTTTAAAGGCAATGGAATTGACAGCTGCTGCACGAAGGAAGAAGCAGAAGCTTCCGGAGAAACATTTTCAAGATAGGGTGGCAGCGATTTTGCCCGAGTCTGCCTTGTATACCCAGCTCCTAGAATTTGAGGCTCGTGTTGATGCTGCCTTGACTAGAAAGAAAGTTGATATCCAGGAGGCACTTAAGAACCCTCCATCTTTGCAGAAAACTCTTCGGATTTATGTTTTCAATACATTTGCTGATCAGATTAAAACTATTCCGAAAAAGCCGAATGCTGAGCATCCTACATGGACACTTAAGATAATTGGGAGGATCTTGGAAGATGGGGTAGATCCAGATCAGCCTGGCGTGGTTCAGAAGTCTAATCCTTTGTACCCAAAGTTCTCATCTTTCTTCAAGAGAGTAACCATTTCCTTGGACCAGAGACTCTATCCTGATAACCATCTCATTGTATGGGAGAATTCCCGGTCACCTGCACCTCATGAGGGTTTTGAGGTAAAGAGAAAAGGGGATAAAGAGTTTACTGTAAACATTCGGTTGGAAATGAATTATGTGCCTGAGAAATTTAAGCTTTCTCCTGCATTGATGGAGGTTCTTGGTATTGAGGTCGATACACGCCCAAGAATTATAGCTGCAATTTGGCATTATGTGAAGGCTAGAAAATTGCAGAACCCAAATGACCCGTCTTTCTTTATTTGTGATCCACCTCTTCAAAGAGTATTTGGGGAAGAAAAGACGAAATTCACTATGGTTTCACTGAAGATATCACAGCATTTATCTCCTCCACAACCCATACATTTGGAGCATAAGATCAAGCTTTCAGGTAATAGTCCAGTTGGAACTGCATGCTATGATGTGTTGGTTGATGTACCATTTCCAATACAGAGGGAATTGTCTGTTCTATTGGCTAATGCTGATAAGAACAAGGAGATTGATCAGTGTGATGAAGCGATATGTGCTGCTATCAGGAAAATCCATGAACACCGAAGAAGACGAGCGTTCTTTCTAGGGTTTAGTCAATCTCCTGTGGAATTTATTAATGCATTGACAGAGTCTCAAAGCAAGGATTTGAAGCTTGTGGCTGGAGAAGCTAGTCGAAGTGCCGAGAAAGAGCGCCGGTCAGAATTCTTCAACCAACCATGGTAAGTCATTTTTTATTTCTTACTGATGATTTTTTTCTTGTGTGTTTTATAGCTTTACCCTACCATTTTAGTCACACATATTTATACTCAATATCTTTGGATTGTGATTAACTTAATGGCAACTAACTATGGGATTCACCATTTAATTTTCATCCATAGTTTGTGCCTAATCCAATATATTGCCATAAAACTTTAACCTACCATATTAGTCACACTTATTTATACACACAATATCTTTAAACTGTGATTAACTTGTTGACAATTAATTGTGGGATTCGCCATTTAATTTTTGGCCATAGTTTGTGCTTAATCCAATATGCTGTCATATCGTATTAGTCACACTTATTTATGTACAAAATATCTTCAGTCTTTGATTAATCGAATGACAACTGAATATAGGTTTCACCATTTAATTTTTGGCCATCGTTTGTACCTAATCCAATATATTGCCATTGTTGAATATGTTGAATGGTTCAATGGAAGCAATGACCTAATTATTCCCTGTTTGGGGGTGTAAGGCTCATTCTATAATTAAAGCATACACTGAGTGCCTTATTCTTATTTTTATTTATTTTTTTATAGTTACCATGCACCCCACCCCAATTAAATTGATGATGCCCTGTGCTATTGGGGACTATGCCCTGTGCCATTTATAAACAAATCACTAATTTTATATTTGTTTTATCCTTTATCACTTGATAAGATGTGCCAATAGCTGCTTTCAGTATTTGAGATAAAATTGTATTTCTTTCTGGTGATATATTGCCAAATAAAGAAAGAAAATAATTGTTGAGAGTGTCCAAAATATTTAGTTTTCTTTTGGTGATTCTAACAGGGTTGAAGATGCTGTTATTCGTTATTTGAACCGCAAGCCTTCTGCAGGAAGTGATGCTCCTGGAAGCACATGAGCTGTTGATGGGCCTTTGTGTTATTTCTTCTACTCAGTGTCTATAGATCTTCTTAGTTTGTTTAAGGTAAGTAGGGCAGTTATATCTGATTACTGTTGAAGTTGACCGTGGAAGGGATGCTCTGTTCTGCGCTTGTAGAACCAGACAAGTTTGCTCTGTAGCTCGTTCAGTTGTAGTTTTCATTGTTTTACTCATGTTCTACTAAGAAGTTTGTTACAATAAGTTAAATCTTTACTTCAGCCCTTTATTTACAAAAGAGAGATAATTCAATGCAATGGGCTCTGGAGGATTATATCATAAGTACAGTGTGTTATAAATGTTGAGTCAACGATGCTTTATATCTGTTTGTTTGATGCATTTCTAAGTTAATTGTTTAGTTAGACAAGAGGCATAAACAATATGCTGTTGTATTTTCCTTTTATAACACCGAAAAGAAATCCTCCAAACTCCTTTATTGAACTTGAATATGCCGTCAAGCCGACTTTATGCTAGGAAGGAAGGAAGGAAGGTAGGTGGTGCGAAGAATTTAACTTTTACCTAAACAAAAAGTTAATATTATGTTTGATTTTAATAAAAAGGGACTAAAAGAACAGAGTAATCCTATATTATCACAATTCACAATATCAAATTCGAAGGCTTCAAACTGGGCTTTGGAATTGGGCCCATTGTATTTTAGAAGATGAAAGAGCCCAACTTGCAGGCCCAACTAACACCAAATGGCTAATCAATTCGACGTACGAGTGTTCTAAATATGTGAGCAGAAGACACGGTACCCAAAAATTCTTAACAAGAATAATGGTAAGATTGTTAAAATTCTATTTCCAAAAAGCAATTAAATTATTTCAGTAACATAGTGCCCATCTCGTAATTTATCCGAACAATAGGGCTATTTTCAACTCGCTCTCCAGACCCAGGCCTGGCCGGGGTTCAAAACAGTTCTCCACAACAAACCCCCACAACCCCCCCAGTCAGTCTACTAGTATGAGCCCCCAAAACCCAAAAAAAACAAGATGGCGGGAAAAGGAAACATTCTCTTCTCCATTGTTGAAACTGCGAGAAATGGACGAAGAAGAATCTAGAGACGCTTCCAAAACGACGGTGTCTTGGAGAAAGCAAGTAGACGACAACCTGAAGCGGCTTCAGTCGCTGCAATTTGGTGCTGACTGCTTCCTCGACAAGCGCGATTTCTCCTCGGCTCGGCTTCTCACCCTCCGTCTCATCGGCTTCCTCGACTCCCAAACTCAGTCCAAAGCCGACGAGATCCTCACTCGCCCTATCCGACGCGAAGCCGTCGCCAAACTCGACGAGGCTAGGCGTGCTCTCGTTTCGGATTCCGATCGGTACAAATATGTGTATTCTTTGTACAGATTACAAAATTGAGCACATTAAATGTAAATGCTGTAGAATCTATTTATTTATTTATTCAGTATTATTCTATCTTGCTTAATCGAAAGGCTGTATATTAGGGTTTTTTCTTTCAGGTTTTTGTTGAAGATATTGACCTTTTTCGGCTTTTTTTCTTCCTTTTAATTTGAGCCAGTTAAATTAGGATTTCGTAGGATCTGATTAGAGCTTGATTAGTTTTGAATTAAAGAGTGGCAGTAGCTTTTTGATCTATCTATCTTTTTGCTTAGTATAATTAGTTTATTTGAGTTTTATTGTGCAAGATATAATGAGCTTAGATTTGAGTTTCTTGTGAAATTGAACTAATAGCGTGATTGAAATTGAAGCTTGACTTCGAGATGTTTTCCTTTTTGTAATTTAATCTGAAACATTGATTATTGTTTGAATTTTGCTTTTAAATGTGATGATATTCTTTTTGGATATCTTTGTGATTAGAGCTTTATTAGTTGTGAAGGGAGTGTGTGTAACTTTTATCTAATTTCTTTTTGTTTGTCTTTCTATATTAATTAGGTCTTTTCTTCAAAATACCGAGTCTATGTGATGTTGATAATATTACAAAATTTGAAAATTAGAGCTTGACTAAAATTGAAGTCATTAAATTTATTGTCTTAGTTACGTTTGTGCTTATATGATCGAAATTGAAATCCTTTCTTTGTTTCTTTTACTTTTCAATTTATATTTTGAATCTAAAATCTGAAATTTTAGTGACCATTAGTTGTTTATAATTAATATAATCAGAGTTTAATTTGAAATCAAATCATTCCAAATAGAAAACCTAAAAAACCATTGAATTCTATTGCTAAGATTATATATCTGCATCTATATCTGGACATGTGATAATTTATACACAAAGTTGTTTTAAACCTGGATGACTTGAAATTCCATGGTGCTTATGAATGATGCCATCACATAAGAATTTTGGGCAAATGATCACGCACATTGTCATAGTGAATAAATGTATATGTGGACTATGAGGAATGCTTGGCTAAACATGTAAACTTTGGTTTGGGTGTCTTGACAAGGACTATGCAATTATGTTGAATGCCACTTTTCGCTAGATCACTTACACTTCCTGATTTTCAATGTTGATGATTTGCATTCAATGTATTCTCAGCCGAGCATTTGAACAGGCAGGCAGAGCTCCTGGCTGTGTTTTTAGCTTGAAAGGAGGTATAAACACTGAGAAGCTTAAGCAATCAAAATATTTTCGAGCAAATCTACGGCTATATAATGAAAGAGCTACAAGTGAATTGGTAATGAACACAGAAGAATTTTTTTTTTCTTTCACATATGTTCCTACTATTGCTTAATCCATTAACAGAGGCTCTATGTAAAATTTTTCCTTTTTTGATAGGATGCTCCTTAAATTAATTTTAAAATGAGAACCCCATCCCACCACACCCCATACCCCCCTGCCCCAGGCGCCCTCCTTCTTTTATTTATTTATATATATATATATATATATTTTGGCTCCACGGGTAGTAGAAAACTATGAGTTGTCCACTGAATGAGGTGAACTAATTGAGATCTCAAATTGTTTCAGGAAGGCAGATTAGACGGACAGGGTAAGTTGATTTGCAAAGCATCAAAAATCATGACACAAGCAAAGTTGGCATCCTTGTATGGAAACAACATCTTAAAGGCCAAGAATGGTTCATCCAAGAGTGGGTTGAACTCCAAAAGTAATGGCTCTGAAGACTGCATGATTGTAGAAAAATCTTCTTTGTATTCCAGCCTTCCTAAGGATATTGGTGTCTCTGATTTTGTTAAAGTTGAAGAGGAAGAAAGAGGACATAGAAATACTTTTGGGACGAAACGTGCACATACCGAAATTAGTAGCCCTACAAACAGCAATTCCAAGTCACCATCAGGCTCTGAAAAGGTCAATGACGATGTTTCTGGCAATGGATTTGTAACTGCAAAAGCAAAATTGGTACTTATTTTGCCTCTAAACCCCTTTTCTCAGTTTTTTGTTGTGAGAATATTTGGCCATAAGGGAAAACTTTTTCCTCTTTGTTTTTTTTTTTTCTCTATGGGTGAAATTTCGCATTATCCAGTTAGACACCTCTCTTTGTTACACAGGATAGGTTTTCATCCATTGTCAAGCTACCTGATGTAGAAGCTTCTCATTAACTCATGTATATCTGATATGTATAGGCCTTTTGAAGATAGTATGGGAAAGAATATAAAACGAATAAGATCTCAGCGTGGAATAAGACTTTAATTAGCTTTTGCAATATTTATTTGGACGCTAAACCAGTTTTCTCCAGCTTTCATTTTTTTTCACAAGCATCAATGTTGATCACTGCCTCTGCTGTCTTAGGAAATGGATGTAAGGCAACGACGAGGGTTGGTGAGATCGTCAGGCGCTCCAGTCTCCCCTCAGAGTGATAGCAGTCCCTCCATTAGGGGTTATGGTGCAAAATCATATGGTATTCCTCGTCGCGGAGTCCGTGGTAATTTTGTTCCCCCTATTAGATCTAATGGGAGCAATGTTGGAAACATGACTTCAAGGGCCAAAGGAAAGAGTGATGATGCATTAAATGAATCTACAAAGGCATGGTGAGTTATGTAAATTTGTATCCTTAATATAGGCAACACAACTTAAAAGTATATCCTTGTTCACATGTGACAGCAATCAGCAATGTCAGTTTTAAGGTGGGAATAACCAGTATCTTCTGAGGAGCTTCCACTATTATATCATGTTTCATCAATCTATGGTGCATTTTGGAGGTTTTTGTAGACTGTAGTTTTGAATAAAAGGACGTTCTGTAAAAATAACTAAAAACATTTTCTAAAAAATATATGTAGCAAGTCCTTTTTGAAAATATGGAGTTCCTGTATTTTTAATGCCCAAAAAGAGCTTTCAGAAGAGCACTTACTAAGTACCTCTTGTAAAAAACAAATATCTAGTGATGTTTTTTCTCATTCAAAAAGTATTTTTATCTATTTCAGTTAGGCATTACAAAATTGACAAGAAATGTTTTTGTTATTTAAAAGCATTTTTTCTAGTGTCCAAAGGACCCCCAAACACCACATGTCATGGCAAACCAGAGGCCTTGTTTTCTGATGATATTTTCACTGCACCCTGTAGTGCTTGTTGTGAATCAAGTTACACCATTCTCCTTCAAACCACTCAGACGATAATGCACTTTTGCAGAAAAAAGTGAACTTGCATGCATGTCTTACCCTATAGTTAACGGGAAAAAGAAAAGTTGAAGCAATATTTTTCTTCATATTTGAAAGAGTGTCTGCAAGTTTTATGCTGTTTGTTTTGTATATTCAGAAGTTCATTTTATGTTTCAACAATCATTCTCCTCCTCTCTCTCTCTCTGACACAGACACACATGATTAGATTGTAAATCAGTTATTAACTATGTGAGACAAGGATTGTGAATTCAATTATGAATCATGTCAGTTAAATGTGCAAGTCCTAATGACTTTTTCTTGCTCTGCTTCTAGTTTGGAAATGCTATGCGGACCGGATGGAGAGCTTCCTGAAAAATTAAGGAATTTGGAACCTCGTCTGATTGAGCATGTTAGTAATGAGATTATGGATCATGATCCCAATGTTCGGTGGGATGATATTGGTACAATCAGATTCCTTTATATGTTCATTTTTTTCTCATGGCATTTTGTTTATCTGTGAAGTTCTTTTTAGTTTACAATTGTTGCTTGACAATGTTGTAGCTGGTTTGGAGCATGCTAAAAAATGTGTGATGGAGATGGTTATATGGCCTTTACTGCGACCTGACATATTTAAAGGCTGTCGTTCCCCAGGAAAAGGTCTTCTTCTCTTTGGCCCCCCAGTAAGTACTAAATCCTCTTGTATATGAAACATTTAAACATAACTGGTTTGTAATACATCTATTACCTGTTACATGTCAGGGAACAGGAAAAACAATGATTGGGAAAGCTATAGCTGGTGAAGCAAAAGCAACCTTCTTCAGCATATCTGCAAGTTCATTGACAAGCAAGTGGGTAAGTGTTCTATTCTTTTGCTCTAGTTGCATGATTGTTCATTGATACAATCCATTTCCCGAATAGTGTATGTAATAATTCAGTTGAATTTATGACTGTAGATTGGCGAGGGTGAAAAGCTAGTGAGGGCCCTTTTTGGAGTTGCCAGTTGCCGTCAACCAGCTGTTATTTTTGTTGATGAAATAGATTCACTTCTTTCTCAGGTAGGCTATCTTCTGGCTCTTAAAGACAAACCTGAAGTGGTAGTACAGGTAGCCTTATGGTTGCTGTAACAGTTCCTTGCACAGATCTGGTAAGAAAATTCTGTGAAGCAGGTTAATGGTTTAGATTGCTTTTATTTTTTTTTCTTATTGGATTCTATTCAATCCATTGAAATATGAGGAATGTATGTTCCACCGTATTAATGTCAGTCTTGCTGGAAAATAGTATGTTCTGCCTAAAAGTTTTTATTTTCAGCGCAAGTCAGAAGGAGAACACGAGTCAAGTAGACGACTGAAAACACAGTTCCTCATTGAAATGGAAGGCTTTGACAGTGGCAGTGAGCAAATTCTACTTATAGGTAATTTTGAATCCTCAAATTCAATTATTTAGTTTATGTCCATTCTTTCTGGTTTTTGGGAAAGGTTTTGACTGTCATTGGTTCGTTAAGGAGAAGCAAGTGTAATCCTGCATATTTTGCCTATAATATAAGGTTCTTTAAAGCTGACCATTGATTCCTCTTTTGCAATGGCTACTTGGCAACTGTATAGGAGAATTTTCTAATTGCATAATTTTCTGGCTACTTAAAGAGAAAAGACTCATACAATGTTTTAACTTTTGCAAATCTGAGTTGTAGCAGCAGAATTCAAAGTGGGTCTTGAGTCTTGACTGGTTAGAGTTCTCTGCTTCAACGCAAGTCCAAAGAACCTAAAGGCTAAATATGAAGAGTATTAGGCAGTTATATCATAGCATATTTCAAGATTTTTGTTCTGGTAGAAATTCATGTATTCCAAATCTCACTAATTCTCCTTGCTCAGAGTTAACCTCATTCCAAATTTCCATGATCCTAAATGTGCTGCACTTACATTTCAGAGTGGTATTTTTGAACTCTGGGTTTCTCTTTATTTTTTCTCTTATTTTAACTCTTTGCCTGCGAATATTGGATAATATGACTAAAGGTCAATGCGACATTTATTTGGGGAAAGAGGCAAACTCATTTAAGAAATGATGATGGTGCACCCTCGCATAATTAATTTGTTATATAACATGCTTTGTACATCTGAATAGAGAATCTGAGCAGTGTTAATGCTGTGGTATAATTATCTAAAGAACTAAAAAATATATATTATTGAATTTGAACTTAATTAATTAATGAATTCCAAAATTTTAAGCAAGCAATATATACCCGTATGCTAGTTTTATTGAATATTGGTGGAAGTGAAGCTAATTAGAATTTTTTTTAATACAATAAACCAGACTGTTCCAGTTTACACTGGTTTTGCCTCTCTCTCTCTCTCTCTCTCTCTCTCTACTTTTGATTTTCTGTAGCTCAATGTACATAGCAATTTTATAGTCATCTTAAAATTATTCAGGAGCAACAAATAGACCCCAAGAACTTGATGAAGCAGCACGGAGGCGGCTTACTAAGAGGCTTTATATTCCCCTTCCTTCATCAGGTGCAAGTTATATTTCTCATTTATTTCCTTTAACTACTTCTATCACAACAAAATTTGTCACTAACATGGTGGTCCTGGAGATGAAGAAGCAAGAGCCTGGATTGTACGCAATCTTTTAGAGAAGGATGGACTATTCAAGCTTTCTGATGAAGATATTAATACCATATGCAAATTCACTGAAGGTCTGTACTCTGAACCATTATTAGCTTCTATGGTACTTTACTGTTAATTTTATGTATTCTTTTTCAAATTTTTGTTTCAAAATTTCCTGGTTGG
>JAXCLQ010071449.1:0-12060 GCA_035584115.1 Cedrela odorata
GTGTCATGTGTAAACTAAGCAATTTTAGACATATTTTCTATAAACATAACATTTAGTGTATTATGTTTAATTATTTGAAATCGTAGAATTCATTATTATATGCATATGTGGTATTAGGTTCCGAGAACCCAAGACAAAAACTGAGTGGGCATGAGGACCTTAGTGGGAGTGATTACCCTCCTCTTATTATGAGTAAATTTATGCATACATGAATATGTAAACATATGTGTGTGATACATATATGTATGCTTGTGTGTTAAACAAGTAATTTATTGTTAAAAAAAAATGGAACTTGGAATAAATGTACTTCCACGTGCTTTATATTGATATTGGAAAAATGTTTATTTATGGTCTGCTATTAAAATCTATGATATATATATATATATATATACACATGCTGAAATAGCCAGAGAGGCCTAATTTGTTTATATGATTTGAAATTGATTTGTTTTTATGCATGTATATTAGTGATGAAGCTAATAAGGCCAAATATTATTGTATGGCCAGTGGGCTAGTTTATTAACTATATATACAAGGAGATAACCTATAGACAGACCTATAAGATGCCGCATAGATGAGTGGAGCAGCAATAAGGCTAATATAAAGAGAAAGGCTATGGCCAGCCCACTGTATGCTGTGCATATATGCGTAGATATAGATACCCTATGGAAAGTTCTGATGAATTGATAAGGATATCTTAGATTTGACAGATTACGAGGACAGTCACTCTGTCATCAAGTGACTACTCGAGGCCAATATCAGTGAGATGGGCAGTGGTCTTGTTATAAATTCATGTTTTACTTTAATAAAATGATTTTGTAAAGAAAGAGAAATGATTTGCTATTTTATAAGAATACATTGCATATGATTTTATGCATAAAAAACTTTTTAATGGTTTCGATGTTATCTTAGCTAAGATAGCGGTTGAGAAAGTATAGTCAGCCCGATTTGTTTGTTTAAACTATATGCAAACTTATGAATTATTTTATGATTATTTGACTTTAAATGCTATATGTATATACTTTTGAAGTATATTGTAAAGTGATCTCAATATCATGAATTTAAAAATGCGTGTACATGTATGTATATATATATGTACTTTATTTACTCACTGAGTATAGTTGTATACTCACCCCTCACCCTTACAGCTTTTAGTTTAGGCGCGTTAGCTCGTTGGGCTAGTGGTAGTGGTAAAAAGCCTACGACACTCAAGATAGGGTTCTATTAACTCACATATGTACTTTAGGTCCACTTAATATATTTACTAATAAATGTATTTAAATTTTAAAATGTAAATATAAACAAAACATTTATGTAAATGTTTTTGTTTTTTCAACCGGCATGAAAATGATTTCCAGAAGATATATTATTTATTTGATATATGTTGAGGATGAATTGATCATGGATGATTAATTCTTTGATAATGATCCTATAAATGGGAACTATTATTTTATAAACTGTTTTAAGGGTTTATTGGTTGATAAGAAAGCCTTACAGACTCTCTTCATAAATTTCGGATTTAAAAGGTGTATCATAAAAGTCTATGGTGATTGTCACAGGTAGATCCTAGGTTAAAGGTGTGACACATTACCATTATTATTACCTGATCCCTTATTTCCTCAAGCAGATCTAACTCTAACCCCAAGTTTTGATCGTTTGATGTCTCATCATAGTTGTTAATTCGGAAAGTTGGTACATCAACGTCGATAGGGATCACTGCTTCACATCCAAAGGTTAGACTATAAAGAGTCTTACCGGTAGCCACATTTGGGGTAATCCTATAAGCCCAAAAGACTTCGGGAAGTTTATCAATCCATACACCCTTGTGCTCCTTAAGCTTCTTTTTGAGTACTTTCTTGATAACTTTGTTCGCAACTTTCACTTATCCGTTAGCTTTTGGGTGAGCAGGCATAGGATAATTCTGCTCATATCCTTTTAATTGCCTGGATGCGTAAGTTATAACTCGACCATACAAACTTTATGCCTTTCTAAGTGAGCCGAGTCAACGGTGCTACAATCCAAAAAAAAATTCTCTACAAACCTTCGATAATACCCTGTCAAGCTTAAAAAGCTTATGATTTCTGTCACACTAGCTAGGCGATGTCATTTCTGCACAGACTCAATTTTCTTAGGATCAATGCAAATTCCATTCTCCATTATGATGTGACCTAAGAAAGCCACCTCCGATAACCAGAATTCACACTTAGAGAACTTCGCATACAACTTGTGTTCTCTGAGAATTTAAAGAACAATACAACGATGTCTATTGTGCTTTTGGTGATCCGATGAATACACCAAAATGTCATTAATAAAAACTATTACAAACTGGTCTATGAAAGGTTTGAAGACTCAGTTCATTAGGTCTATAAAGACTGCATGAGCATTAGTAAGTCCAAAAGACATCACAAAAATTCATAATGCCCATATCGGGTACGAAAAGTAGTTTTTGGGATGTCTTCCCATTTAATTCTGAGCTGATGATGCCCAGAACATAAATTTATCTTCGAAAAGCACCGAACTCCCTTCAGTTAATCAAATAAATCATCTATCCTTGGCAATGGATATTTGTTCTTAATGGTAACCTTATTCAACTCCCTGTAACCAATGCATAGCTGCAAATATCCATCTTTCTTCTTAACAAATAGGACTGAAACACCCTAAGGAGAGGTACTTGGGTGTATAAATCCCTTATTCGGTAGATCTTGAAGTTGTACCTTTAATTCCTTTAATTCGACTGGTGTCATTCAATACGGGGGAATCTAAGGTTCTAATCTCTTTACCCAGATAGTATACAAAGTATGGAGAAATAAAAGAATGAGCTGCCCCTGGGTCAAACAGAATTCTAGCATCAATAGTCTCAATAGAAAGAATACCTGTCACAACCATATTTGATGCCTAAATATTTTGAGGAGTTAATGCAAACACTCTTATCTAGCCTCTGCCAGTAGATGATTGGCTTCTACCAACCGATTGTTGTCCTTTCTCACTGAACGATTGACCTCTACCTATATAACTCCTTCTTGAAGAAGGTCTTGGCTGAGATGATGCTACCTGCTAAGCATAAGAGGGTTGAACAGGTGGAACAGGACAATCTCTAACCATATAACCCATCTGACCACATCTAAAATAAGCACCTATCTCCCTTCTACATAATCCATAATGAGGGAGCTTACACCTTGAACACACAGGTATATTAGGCTTAACAACAGAGGTAGACGATGCAACTTGTTATTGAGAATTTCGGTCCTCTTTTCTACTCGAAACCCTAAACATCGGAGTGTCCTTTCTGAAAATAGAGCCTCTGAGATTAGGCTCACTACATGAGTCCGCCTGGCCATCCTATCGTGTTTTCCCAAAACTTTTTGTTCTGACCTTTTTCTAGGACTCCTTTTCAGCCCGCCGTTCTTTAGCTCTCAATTCAAACCGGAGTACTAAATTTAAAGCCTGAGTATATGTGGTAGTCTCTGTGACTTGCACTAATCTGAATAGATAATCCCGCAACCCATCAACAAATCTCTTTACTCTCATATATTCTGTACTCACCAAATGTGAAGCAAAGCAGGATAAGTGAGTAAACTGTACATCATACTCTGCTACCGACATATTCTTTGTCTGAACCAAGTGTTCAAATTCCATCGCTTTAACATCTGTAATACTCTACGGCATGAAATAGGCGAGGAAAGCTTCATTTAAGCTCTGGCCACTCTAGGGGGTTCTATAACACTCCTCCTATGCATAAAGGACATATACCAGACATAAGCCATGTCTCTTAACTGAAAACTCACCAACTCCACTAATCTCGCTGGTGAGTATTCTAAAGGAGTGCATATTCTGTGCGACTCCTCTAAAAACCCACTAAGATCTGAACTTGCTTCAACTCCTATAAAACTTGGTGGGTGTATCTTAAAAAATCTTGCAAGGTCACCACTAATCCTTACCCTCGCTCAACAGAAGCATGAACAGGTTGCTGAATTTCTAGACGAGGCTAAACAAGAGGAATCTGAGCTTATTGCTGATGTTGTTGAGAAACCAAGTCTACCAGCACTTCTACAGCATGCTGGATTCTCTGCATTCCCTCAATAAGATCTATATTATGCCTATCATCCACTCTCTCACTTGGCACTTCAGGTTCTTGCATTTTAGCTCTACCTCGACCTCTACCTCCACCTCGTCCTCCACCTCGTCCTCTACCTACTTGGCCCTGAACCCCAACAGGTGGCACTGGAAGCCTAGACGAATCATGATCTGAAGAAGAAATCCTTTAGTCTCTATCGAAGGGATTTTGATTTCGAGAAGACATACTTTAGCTATTAAAATATGGAAACACAGTTTAGATAAATTACGGTTTATCCTATGACATTTACAGAAAGAAGATGCATTGAATAATCCAAATACTCAAAGAGGCAACACCTCGCACGAAAACATCTCGAAAATACTACACATGCAAGGCATTACACTCTACTTATAGTCACCGACCCCTAGACCATGCTCTGATATCACTCTATCATATACCGGTAAATCGGTATCGCAATGGCATAGAGGTAGGGATATCCTACCTCTATAAGCCTCAGAAAAAAACTTGTACATATAACTATAATGCAGAGAAATATTAATCATATACATGAACTCATACACATATACTAAGGGCTTCATGCTCATCAACATCATGTCAGATATATACAAGGATACTTATAACCAAAGAGTATATGCACATATACATATAAAAATCACATCATACTGTGTACATATTATTAAGCATTATGCCCAATATATAAAACATATAAAAATAAATGACTCCTATGTGACTGCATAGAGAATCTGGAATCTCACTGCTTTTCCCAAATATCTCCTAAAATCCTCACCTAAAAGAAAATCTTGCAATCACTGAAAATTGTGGTGGAGTGAGTTTTGGAGAAAATTCGGTGAGTGGATACTGAAATGAAAATTTTAAGTAAATTCAGATTCGACATAAAAATATAGTTTAAAGTTAAAATCAATTTCAAACAGAAATTATACTAATAGAACATCCACTGCATATTATAATAATTTCCAGAAATATCATTTCAAATAGTCAAATAAAAACAGAATAACATGCAGAAATGTTTACAGATTTCGGGTCAGATATCAGACTGCCTTTAGCCCCCTACTTCTCACATGTACTGGTACCTCCACAGAGAACAAATTAAAATGTGCTTTCAAAGCATATAAACTTCTCCCCTTATATCTCTCGGCTAGGGTTAAGTAAAAATTAAAATAAGTAATGGTATAGTATCAGAAATATAGAAATAAAAAATAAAACACAATTCAAAATACAATAGCCTTCTCCTGACCTTAAAAACAATATATCAACAACTTCTCCACAAAAATATACGCATATAGCTCAAAGCACGTCTCATTTTCCATATAAAACAGAATGTAAATCAATTTATAAATAAACTATTCCTTATTTAGGAAAATATTAAGTTTTATAAAATAATTTTAAAGAAATGAAAAACATGTAAAAATTCACTCACAAGTGTCACCAAAAAGGGAACAGAAACTCAATCATTGGAGGCTGAATAGTCGCTCCCTTGGATGGTCGCTCCCTCGGTGTATCTATAACACATTTATATTAATTGTTAACTTAATAATTGAAATATACATGCTTAAAATTTAACTACGTCATTGATGTACAATAAGGTTTTAACCCCTTTTTGAATTATATTTTCTTCTATAATCAGAATCTAACAATTAATAATCGAAATGTCGATTATGTTTAATTCACTATTACCAACCAATTCCGTACGATAACACATTATTGTAAAATTTAAATCAAGTGCAACCATATTATCACTATTCATATTTCTTGATAAAATTTAATTTTACCTAATCTAACAACTAATCGGTTTAATTCTAACCTAAACAAGTATAATCTATAAAAATTGTCTGAGATAAATAGTAATTTCGTCATGAACAGTATTTTTTGGCATAAATAGTAATTTTATCATGAACAGTACCCCCGTGATCAATAGTAAATTATCGAAAAATGCATAAATACGACAAAAACGAAGTTAGGAATCATACCGAGAGTTCAATTTAATCCTAAGACGTCCGAATTGCAAGTAATTTCAAAAATCTCCAATTTATAAATAGTAATACTATTCTCCTCCCGGCTTAACCGTCGACCAATTCGCTCAAACAAAGTTTCTAAAATGTAGCTCGTGTTACGTACGTGTGATTTGCAGCAAAAAACGGAACTTTCATAAGTTAAAAATAGAGTAATTTAAAGATATTTGATTTAAAAAAGAAAAGTAAAGAAAAGGGGACAAAACGAAGCCACTAGAAAAAATAAGAAGATTGCCCTATTGGTTCTTGCCCAGCTTTGATTTAAATTATGATTTGCAAAAAATTACATGTTTGCCCTTGAAAAATTAAAAAGAACTTAAATTAAAAAAGGGTAAATATATTATTTAAAAACTTTCTATGTTTCAAGCTTCAATTCTCTCTAATTTGATCTCAGATTTGACTCCAATTTAATTTATATCGATCCTTATTGAGTTATCTTTCCATAGAAATAAACCGTCTATAAATCGAAATTTTTTATCAACACTAATTTTCGTTTGAAGGTCGAGTACTCGAATAAAGTTTTAAGAAATTTTTTTTCTAAATTTAATAATTTGTTATCAATCACTCTCAATAGCTAATTAAGCATTAATACAATGTTGTTAACTCGGTTTTTAACACCACTACATAAGTTTATAAAATAACCAAATTACCCCTAGTGTATAAAATAATTAAAATGTCCTTAGTTTAAATTTTGGGGTATTACACATGGCTCGTCAGATGTGGTGGTGATGTAAGGTATCTTTTCAGCTCTTGAAAGCTATTTTTTCATTCTTCGATCTATTCGATCTTCTTCCCTTTTTTCATGATTTGAAAGAAAGGGAAGCACTTGTCAAATGCCTTGGATATGAATTTAAATCCAGTATGGCATTAATCTTATGTGAATTGGCCTCGATGCCTCGTTTGCTGACCATATATCCCAAGAACTTCCCAACCTAGACTCTAAAGGCGTAGTTTTCGGGTTTCAGCTTCATATTGTATTTTCTAATATAGAAGAAAGTTTCTTTCAAGTATCTCAGATGGTCTCAAGCTTTTAAGGATTTAGTGATCATGTCGTCGACGTAGACCTCCATGGTTTTCTCGATTAACGGTCTGAAATCCAAATTGATAACCTTTGGAAAGTAACTCTTACCTTCTTTAGCCCGAAAAGCATTATCTTATAGCAGTATAACCCCTTGTCGGTGATGAACGTGGTCTTCTCTTGATTCGACTCGTGCATTATATTCTAATTATACCACGAAAATGCGTCCATAAAACTTAATTACTCATGTCCAGCTATTGAATCCACTAACTAATCAATCTTGGAAAGTGGAAAACTATCTTTGAGACAAGCTTTGTTCAAGTTTGGGAAATTACTCGAAAATCAATCCCTGGCATGTCTTCATGTGTCCATGCAAACACATCCTTATGTTGTCTTAGAATATCCTTAAGTATCACTTTCTACTCTTTAGAGAAACAAGAGCCAATCTTGACTGTTTTCTGAGGAGCTTCTCAGTTCAAGATAATAGACTCAAGTTCTTCTGCTGGCTTTAACGTTGATGGCTTGTCATCCTGTTTGGCTTTCTTACTTAAATTTTTCACTATTTGTTCATGTTGCAAGTTCTCATCTTTAACTTCAAGGGTTTTCCTCCAATGTCATTTTGACATGCAGTATGAGCTTTTTGAAGAAGCTGCAAAGCACGACTACACTTCCTTTTGACTCCCTTTGATGATTTCGATATATTCTCATGTTCTAAATTTTAGCTTCAGGTAATGGATGCTTTCTACTACCTTTGTATTTCTAAGGAAGGTTCTTCCAAGAATCATTATGTAAGGCATTTTGAGATCAATTACTTGGAATTCAACCATCATGGTCTTTTGATATGGCTTCTCTCCTATAGTGATGGGTAGTTGTTCCACCCTGAACGGGTATACATATGATTCACTGAAGCCATGAATAGCAATCTCAGCAGGCCTTAGCCTTAAGTTCTCAATTCCCAACGAGTCTAAGGTTTCTTTGAATATGATATCAGCCAAGCTCCCTGTATCCACCAAGATTCAGCTGTTCTAAGTTGTTCCTACCATCAACGTTATTACTAAAGCATCATCGTGTGGGTAGTGTACTCTCACCTCATTTTCATCTGTAAATATAATCGGTACTGAGGCTATCTTTTACTTCTTCTCAACTTTGACATTCATAATGTGAATATTCAAGGTAAAATATAGCAGCGAGTACTTTAAATAATTTTTTTTGCCCTATTCAAATTTTCTGCTAATATAGTTTCGCCTAAGATCACTATGGTTTATTCCTCATGCATTTTCTAGTGTCTGACCCCTTAGTCTGAAGTGTCAAGCTATTCCTCATTATTGGTTATGAAATCTAACCAGTAATTGTTTCAAATCAGCACTTTGACCTAATTCTTGAGTCAAAACATTCATTTGTTAGGTGTTTAACACTTTGGTGGAATTCACAAAACTTGTTCTTGGCATTTTCGCTCGGCTTGATTTTTATAGGGCGAGGTTCCATCAATATGGCTCCCCGTCTCTTAATTTCTTACAAGACTTGTGAAAGTGGGACATTCAGAAGAGTGAAGACTTTATCATCCTAGACATGGGTTATCATTTTCACCTCGTCCCTTCTTAGCGAGCGATATCTTTTCGAGTGAAATTCATCTCTTTTACTTGTCGTTCTACTCTGCTCTTGAGCTTATCTCCTATTTCTGTCAAAGTCTCGAGAATTTCTCTAGTCGTCATGTCTTCTTCTCAGCTTCATCCTAAGGTTTCGCATCTCACTGCGAGGGATTAGTTCGAGGCCTTTTTCTTATTTTAGCTTGAAAGCAACCTAATCTTCAATTTCGTCCAACAACCTTCTCCAAGCCATTTCATAGGTAATAACATATGGTTTACGTATTGCGTACCACCCTCAGTCCACTTGCAGACCTCTCTTGAGACCTTATAATGCTAGAGAGTGATGATAAGCTCCTAACTCTATTACTTCATCATGGTATCTCTTGACGAAATTCCTGAGGCTTTCTCAGTCCCCTTACTTCATGAGTAGCCATTTCATAGGTAATAACAGATGGTTTGCGTATTGCGTACCACCCTCAGTCCACTTGCAGACCTCTCTTGAGACCTTATAATGCTAGAGAGTGATGATAAGCTCCTAACTCTATTACTTCATCATGGTATCTCTTAACGAAATTCCTGAGGCTTTCTCAGTCCCCTTACTTCATGAGTAATAGTGAACTAGGGGTTTTGAGACTTACAGTCGCCCCTCTAAATTTGTTAACAAACACCTCATATAATTGTTCGAAGTTATGGATACTGTTAGGGGTTAAACTGGTGAATCACTTTCTTACTTGTCATTCTAAGGTCAACAGGAACAAGCGGCACATTTGAAACTCATCTAACCCTTGGATTAGCTTCATCTCTATGAAAAAATCCATATGCAGAGACAGGTTAGTTTGTCCCATAAATGAATTTATCTGTGGCATCTAGAACTTCTTAGGAATGACAAGATTTAGGATCTTTTGGGAGAAAAGGGGTTTAAAGTGTAATCACAAATGTGGTGCTGGCTAATCATCTATTTTTTGTCTTCGTCTTTTTTAGTCTTCTAACTTCTCCACCAACTTTCTTACACAGCCTCAAGATTGTCAACCCTACTACTGCATTCCTTGGACCTCTTTTCTCGAGATAGGCTTCGTTGAGAACCTTCTTTCTCTTTTTAATGTTTCTGATTAAAAATAGTTCTCATGACTTCTGAACCAGAACTGTTATCTGACCCTTGTTTGTGAATAATTGCTGAATCATCCAGGGAATATTGGGATTCTAATTCAAGTTCATTAACAAACTTGAAGGTAGTATCTTCCCCTTTTAACTCCTCAAGTGAATGATTAGAAACTTTTCATTTCCCTTTCTCTGCAGTGGTTTATCTCCTTTTGGTGGTGTTTTGTCGGAGATTAGTTTCACGGTTCCTGGAATGTAGAAAACATGGGACACTACTCTCGACAGCCTCTGCTAGTGCAGGTATTCCTAGCTCGCAAGAACCAGCTTGAAGCATCATTTTCATTCATGCAACTTCCTCAACCAACGTTTAAATTTGTCTATTTTTTCTGCATGTTGTCTTTCGTTATCGGCTAGCTTCTTAACCAATCATACAGTTTTTGTGTTTCCTTGGTTGGAGGGATTTTGATGTGGAGATACAGCCTCTGAACCATGATTTACATCTTTCAAAGGTGGTGATCGACTATCATCATTCTGGTTAACCGTTGCTATATTTGCAAAGGGATTATCATGGAGATTTTTCCTTGTCATTGCTCGGCTTCTTGTTGCATAAATTCACGTGATTACCATGATACTCTTTTTGCAGTTGTTTTTGACTTTTTGTTCAAATCCTCACAGTCGGCGCTAGATATTAATGTAACAAAAATCCTTCTAATAACTCAGTGCACTAACAATAATCTTCCTTTTTTTGCTTAACCAATTACTAAACCTGCGATCACAATGAAACTCTTAGGGATAAAAGCTAATATTTCGGCGAAAACCTTTTGATGCTTAAGTCAAGGTTTTACTTTATATTGCAAGAGAGAAAGAAAAGGACAAAGGGAAATATGTGCTCTAAACTTGAAATTTGGTTGTCAGGTCTAGTCTAAAATTCATTATAATGCATACCTGGTTGTCATTAGCCTCCTTTTATAGGTTACTTTTAATCTCTCAAATTTAGTAGAATTTTATTGAGTTTAGAAACAAGGATATCGTCATATGAGAATTAAAGAGATTTTATTTGATAAGTATCGATTTGTCGGATTCGGTAGAATTTTGGGCCCTTCTTACAGAATAGGTTTACTAAGCGTAGAAATATTATTATGGAATAAACCCTATATAAAAAATACTTTCACTAAGTTAAGGATCCTTATTATAGAAGAATCTGGAAAGAATTTGGGAAATAAATGAATCCTCCCTTGATACGTAACTGTTGAAAAGTCTTGAAAATCTTTGTTTAAGACTTATTTATTCACCTTAAATGATCTCCTATGTTGTATATCTAAGACTTCTATTAGCTGTACTCGAGACCTTCGTGAAGGGGTCTTAGAATTAATAATCAAACTTGAGACCTTTGGTCCAACCTTGAGAAGTCTCATCCGTCACTACACCTGAGGTTCTTGTTATTTCCTGAACAATGTCTCTAAAGTCAGGCTAAACCTAAAGTTCTTCTTCCGTCTTTTGTTTAGCTTAGGCCCACAGCTTATTAGGCTTTGGCCATGCCTCAGGCTATATACTCAACAAATTATTTTTTAGTTTAGTAAATAGAATAGACTCAAATTGTAGTTTGAATCAACCAGTTTATCATATATTATTAGATTAGATCAATTTAATCTAAATTAAAATTAATAATTTATTGAATTCAAAATGTAGTCCAAACGGACAATATTAACCCGTGGTTGTTTTATTAATTTATATTTGTTATTCCTTAATTTTATACTTTGTATTTTTGGGAGATGCACTTGTATATGACTAATTATCAATGCCATTGAGTTATTTAACAAATGGTCATAAAAAATAGCTGTTGGCCATAATTAAATGACATAACAACTAGTAATAAATAAAAACCTTATGAAATTATCATCAACTTAAATATAATATACCAAAAAAAAATTTGATATTCAGTCATAAGTTAATAACTAATTTGTATATTTATTTTAAATATAAATTAAATAATATTAATCATTAATAAAATAATCATTTAATAACAAGTTTTATTAAATTTGTTATGCCATTACATGAATTGCTATTTTAAGAAATTGTCATTGACTTATAACTAACAACTAGTCATTTATAAGCAAAATTAGCCATTGGCCATAATTAGTAAGAAATAATAATAATAATAATAATAATAATAAACCTTATGAAATTGTCAATAGCTTAAATACAATATAAAAACTTGCCATTGACATTATTATGGCCATAACTAATTTGTCT
>JAXCLQ010071451.1:0-12058 GCA_035584115.1 Cedrela odorata
CAAAATTATATATATACATAAGGATGATATCCCTAGACCGTATGACACGATTGGTTCTAGGGCATATCTCCAACATCATCATCCCTAGGTACTCAAAGTCTTTCTTTAAAAAACAATGCTCAATCCTCAACTATTGCAAACCACCTTTTTTCACCTTTTAGAACATTTTCTAAGACCTTCTTCAAGTACTAATCTGCTTTCTAAACATCCTTAATTCTTTGGAACATTGTTGGTTGCACTGTTAAATTGGCCATATATGAGTTATCAACCTTTCTTACTATTTCAATTTGATTTCTATCAAGGTCTAGTAAAATCTGCCTCTTAGTGGTTATAAGTATGACCAACTGTCCCGAATACTTCCAATTTAAGGCATCAGCCACTACATTTGTTTTTCTAAGATGATAATTAATTGTACAATTATAGTCCTTCACTAATTCCAACCATCTCCTTTGCCTCAAGTTCAACTTTTTTTGAGTAAACAAATACTTCAAGCTTTTATGGTATATAAAAATTTGGCATGTTTTCCCATACAAATAATGTCTCTAAATCTTTAAAGCAAAAACCACTACTGCTAATTCTAAATCATAAGTAGGGTAGTTTTGCTTATAATCCTTAAGCTGCCTAGAAGCATAAGCTTTAACCTTCCCATGTTGCATCAATACACAACTTAGACCTTTCCTCCATGTATCACTATATATCACATATCCTCCACCAATAGATGGAATTATTAGAATCGATGCTATCACCATACGATTTTTAAGCTCCTGAAAACTTCTTTCAAATCACTCACTCCTACAAATTTTACATCTTTCCAAGTTAGCTTTGTCAAGGGTGAAGCCAACCTAGCAAAACCTTCCGCAAATCTCCAGTAATATCCAGCTAAACCCAAGAAACTCCTTACTTCCGTGATCGTTGAGGGTCGCTCCCAATTAACTATTACTTCAACTTTAACCGGATCAACAGATATCCCAACCTTGTTCACTACATGACCCAAAAACATAACTTGTTTTTGAAAAAATTTACATTTCTTAAACTTAGCATGCAACTTCTTTTCCTTAAGGGTTTGAAGCATTATCCTCAAGTGTTCCTTATGATCCTCATCACTCATCAAATACACCAATATATTATCAATGAATACAATCACAAATTGATCCAAATATGGTTGAAACACCTTGTTCATTAAATCCATAAAGATAGTTAGAGCATTCGTTAACCCAAAAGGCATTACCAAAAATTGATAATGCCCATACCGAGTACGAAAAGTACTCTTTAATACATCCTCATTTTTAACTTTAATTTGGTAATATCCTGACTTTAAATCAATTTTGAAAAATACACTCACTCCTTCCAACTGGTCAAACAAATCATAAATTCGAGGCAAATAATACTTATTCTTTATTGTGACTTGATTCAATCTCTCATAATCAATACACAATCTTAGGGTGCCATCTTTCTTCTTAACGAATAACACTGGAGCACCCCAACGTGAGATACTAGGGCCTACAAAATCTTTTCTAACAATTCTTGCAATTGACTCTTTAACTCCTTTAACTCCACAAGCACTATTCTATAAGGTGCTATAGAAATGGGCGACGTACCCGATGCTAACTCAATACCAAACTTAATCTCTCTTTGAGGAGGTAACTCAGGTAAATCCTCTGAAAACATATCTTGAAATTCTAATAATACAGGGATATCCTCCACAAACATTTCAATCTCACCCCCCTTAACCACATAAGTTAAGAAACCTTCACACACCTTTTCTAATAACTTGGTGGCCTTAATTGTACTTATCAACCCTTGACTCACCACTAATTGTCTCCCTCAAAAACTAAATTCTGGTTGACCTAGAATGTTAAACACTACTTCCTTAGAAAATAATTTATTACTGCATGATAGGCGGTTAGCCAATCTATTCCTAAAATAACATCAAAATCACACATCTCAAAATGAAATAAATCTGCAATAAATTTTCGATCCTCTATACTAATTTTACAGTCTTTGTAGACCTATTATATCATTACACTTTCACCCAAAGGTGTAACACCCGCAGTTTCTTTATTAGAGCACATAGCTATGATTGCAAATATATTTGTTAGAGTATTAAGTGATAGAATTTTGAGAAATAATATAAAATAAATTTATAAGGGTATTTTGTAAGTTTGGAAAATGTAGTAGACATGAAGGGTAGAAATAAAAATTTTATTATTAACAAGGTCATTTTTGAAATTTTAGAATATGGATTAAAATAAAATTAATTGGGCCTATAATATAATATATATATATATATGTGTGTGTGTGTGTGTGTGTGTGTGTGTGTGTTGGGCCTAATTTAATTAGTTAGGCCTAAGCCCAATTAATGATGTCTAAGCCCAAGTCCAAGCCCAAGTTTATATATATGTAATTAATAAAGTAAAATAAATAAATAAATGAATAAAATAATAAGTTTTGGCCAAACTTCTCTACACAATCCTAACAATTCATTTGTTTTAATCTAAACCATCCACTTGGCACAATTCTAGGCTTGTTTTGTAAGACGGATAAGGATGAACATAAAAGCTAAGTTAATGAAAAATGAGGTGGCTAAATGTGGTCCGTTGGATTGGTTGAATTAATCTAAGTCATCCATATATTTTAAGAAATTAGAATTAATTAATAATTGATGAAAATTAGGTGGAAAAATGAGAGCCATTGGATTTGGGTTGAAGTAATCCAAGCCATTCATGTGTTTTAAGCAATTATACTTAAACATATTTGATGTTTTCAATTTGAGAAGTAAGGTTTATGTATAAACAAATTGAGAAGAGAGAAAGGGTGAAGAAAGAAAGGAAAAGTAGAAGGAAGGGAAAGAAAGGGAAAGAAAGGGAAAGGGAAAGGACTTTTATTTACTTGGTGAGTGTTTCAAATGTTATTTGATAAATATGATGATCTTATGTTTGCTAAATTTAGAATATTGTTAGAAAGTATATTATTAGAATTTATATTATTAATTTAAGTTACAATTTAAAGAGTTAGATATGAATAATGTTCTATATGTGTTTAAAATAAATATAGTTATTATCATATTGTTGTAATCGTATAAATTGGTGGATGTTATATTGTTAATGCTAGATTGTAATAGGAAATTAGTATTATTTGGTGTAGCATGCTTAGTAAATTGAATTAATTGTAGTAAGAAATTAGAGCTATTTTAATTAGAATTGTAGTATTTTGGTGTTGTATGAATTGAATTAAATGGTAGTAGGAAATTAGAAATAGGTAAATTGATATTATTAATGTTAAATTGAAGTATGGAAATTAGAAATGGTATTGTGTTAATGTTAAATTGAAGTGTAAGAATTGGAAATAGAATTGTGTTAATGTTATATAGTATTTTAAATGAGTAGAATGGGTAGTTATAGAGTGTAATTAACATGTGTATGTTATATTTATAATAATGGTGTAAATTGGTGAGAAATTAAATATAAATAATATATAATATGTGTTTATAATAGCATAAATTGTTACTTGTGGATTTGGAATGGTGAGTGGTTGAAGTGAAATTGAATTTCGGCGATTTCGGTAGGCTGTATTTGTATGTAATGATTGGGAATGTTTAGAATTTGATAAGGTGGGTGTTATCGGAAATGGATTGCTGGAAAACAGCAACATTTGATGAATTCGGAAATTTTTTCTCCAAATGTGTGTTTTTTTGAAAGTTTTCTATGTATAGGTATAGGTATGTATGAAATGATGGAATGTAGTGAATATTGTGATAAGTCTATTTTAGGAATTCATGAAATGTTGAGTTAGAAATGTGGATGTCGTAAGGATATGGCGCAAGAACTAACACGTAACTAAAATAAATTGTATTAATTTATTTTTAGGTATACAACATTAATATAAGAACATACTCGGGGAGAGTGTAAACAATGTAAGTAGATCATGTATGCATTTTAATATTTTGAAACTTTGCAATATTCGATGTTGTGATGAAAAATGTGATTTTAATGTTTGGTACACCAATGCGATTTTATGAAATGATTAGTGAAAGTTTGTGAATTTGAATGTTTACGCTGATATCGCATTTACAAAATAATTATGAAATGTGGTCGATGTGTAAAATATTTGAATAAAATGAAAGTTATGATTTAGTCATTAGTATGTTATTCTGACCTAGCCGAGTCTCATGTTAAATGTAAGGCTTGCTGGCTAGTAAGAATTTTGTTTAACACGTTATACGTTTTTCTATTATATGAATATAAAAATGATCGCTATATGCGGAACATGTAATTACATTCTAAAACTAGGTCACCATGGATGCAGGTGACCAGTAACTGACTAAGTCGTTTTGAAAAGTTCGAAAATGCTTTGATTATTTAAATTTTATATTATGTTCTGCATTGACATATAAAAACTGGCATGATATGCTTACTGAAATTTGTATCTTACTCTTTATTGAAAAAATTATATTTTTCAGATAATAGCACATAGAAAAGACAGGGGACACAAGCAAGGGTATTAAGCGTATTTGAAGTTTTTTATATGTGTAATTTGTAGATTAGCCAAGTGATAAGAAATGTATTATGTATAGACTTGTATGTATAAGATCTTTTGTTAATTAAACTATGTAGAATTTGTGTAATAAAAGTAATGTATTGTCTATTAAATGTGAGAATAGTATTTGAAGTTAAACATAAGTAAAGGGGTGTGACAATAGGTGTGGCCATAGACATCACATACTTCAAAGATTCAGAAGATTTATTAAAAAAACAACCAAATGAATACGACACAAAGGAATGAGTAGTACTAGGATCAAACAATAATTTAGCTTCTTTATTAAAAAGTCACTGTACCTGTTGCTACTTCGTTCGACACTTGTGCACCCTACTTAGTGAGAGCATACATACGTCCCGGTACCTTTTGCTTCTTGTTTTGGTTTTCTACTCCACTATCTCTAATATCCACCCACCTATTCAGATAGTCTTTGATTGTATGCCCTTACTTCCCGCAACCAAAGCAAGCTTCTGATACCTGATAGCAAATTCCAAGATGGAATTTCCCACAAGATTCACAGGGAATATACATCTTTTATGCTGCTTGCTTGTTACTGCCAATATCTCTAAGGTTTCCACATCTAAATAAATGTTTACCTCCACTCCCTCGTTGAAATGGAGGTCTTTGTGTTCTACTACTACTCCCCCTTTACCTCACATCTCCTCTCTTCTTAATGAACTGTTCCCGAGCTTTTTGAGACTTCACCAAATCACTTTCTGCAATAATTGATTAGTCTACCAAATCTGTATATACGTTCAATTTTAGGATAGACAACCGCTACTTGATTACTGGACGCGACCCTTCAATGAAACGCCTATATTTACTTTGCTCATTTGCAACTAAGGTCATAGCAAATCGAGACAAAGCTGTAAATTCTGCCTCGTATTCCATCACCGTTTTATCTCCCTACACCAATCTTAGGAAATCTAGCTCCATATTATCTCTAACCCGTTGTGGAAATACTTCTCCAAGAAAGCTTCCTCAAATAATTCCCACGTAATAAGTCTCCCTTCCAATCAAGTTCTCAGCAGTCTAGCTTTGGACTCCCACCATTGATCTGCTTCTCTTTGTAATACAAATGAAGAAAACACTACTTTTTGCTCCTCACAATAATCGAGAGCAGTAAATATTTTCTCCATTTGCTTAATCTCTGCTTCCGCCACCATTGGATTTACGCTACCTCTTAATATCGATGAATCTAACTTCTTAAATTGCTCTAAAGTTACTACCTTATTACTATGCTCCTTGCCATTAGGTCGATTCTCGCTCCTTTCACTTCTTAAGGTACCACTACCTCTAGCAATATCCTCAATAAATTTATTTTATTGTTCCATCATCCTCATCATCATGTTAATGATAGGATTCTCATCTCTAACATCCCTTGCAGGCTCCCCTACTCTATTAACATTTTGAGGAGCCCTTGAACTCAATGTATTAGCTTTTGATTTTTTCTTTATAAGACATTCTCATCTGTTGAAGTAACTATATTAGAGATATATGAGTCATTAGTATTTAAGAGATACAACAATACATTATAATTTTTTTTATTAATCCACACTCCGCTAAGAAGTAAATATAACATAATCCAATAATTTCTCAATACAAAGTTACAGTACTATAATATGCTATATATCATTATATCAAAATATAACAAGATTATTCTTACATTAAGTATAAAATTTACAATCCTTTTAAGAGTGTAGCCATATAAAATGTACAACAAAAAGAACAACTCATTAACTAAAGTCATAACTACAAAAAAGTTAAAGTACATATATAATACTACAGATAAAATATTCTAGTACGTCTAGGCCCAACACTTCACCAATCATTTGGATCCCTCACTATCTTTGGCGGTTCAAAAGGCGTTTCTACCTTAGAGGGAAAATGTGCCCATGTTACCGCTTTTCTCCTACTAATCTCACCCCTTAGGTTTTTATTCATCCTTCTTACCCAACTTTTTGAGGTTTTAAAAACATTATTATACTTTTTTATCCAATGTATACACCGGACTACAAGTTTATTCTAATTCACTCCCTTACCATAAACTCTTAAGCCTTTAAGTGCATCATTCTTAAATTTCTTAGAAACTCCCGAACCTAGATCGGTGTCCAAAAACCACATGTTTCTTCCCTGATACCCTCTATGATAATTGGCACTCACTCTCATTCTATTCATGTCTGCCTAAAGTTTCCTCAAGTCTTTCACAAGAACACCTCTTAAAGCACATTGTTCTCTTCTATCAACACATGTCCATAAGTCGTACTTAGTTCTAGCCATTTACATCCAAAATGAAACAAGGTTAGATCCTATGAAATATTCGCAATTATACTCAATAAATAAAAATAAAAATAAATAAATAAATAATTGCCAAATATGCATTATTATATTACTATTACCTATATATATATATATATGTATTTCTATTCTTCCTAATTAACCTTAAGTCTACAGAATCCTAACATAAGCTATGATACCACTCACTCTTACACCCTTTTTACATACATTTAACCTCAAATATCATTATCACATATAATAAACAATGCATTACTTTTATTATACAAATTCTGCATAGTTCAATTTACAAAAGTTATTATGCATATAAGTCTATACACAGTACTTAGTTAACCTACAATTACATATATTCAAAAATTTCAAATACGCCTAGTACCCTCGCTTACGTACTTGGTCACCCTTATGTGCTATTATCTAAAAAAATAAATTATTTTTTAAAAATAAAGAGTAAGATATAATCTCAGTAAGCAAATCATACATGTTTTTAATATCGATGCAATACAGAATATAAAGGTTTAAACAATCAAAGCATTTTTAAACTTTTCCAAATCACAAAGAATTTATTTTTAATATGAACACATTCAAAATGGTTTAGTCAATTAGTGTTACCTGTATGCACGGTAAACCGGTTTTAAAACGTAATTACATGTTCTGTATATAGGGGTCATTCTCTTATTCATCTAATAGAAACGCGCATAACGCGCTAAACAAAATTCTTACCGACCTGTAAGCCTCTCATTTAACACAAGATCCGACTAGGTCAGAATAACATACTTAATGACTAAGCCATAACATGCATTTTATTCAAATATTTCACACATCGACAACATTTCATAATTATTTTTAAATGCGATATCGGCGTTAAACATTCAAATTCACAAACATTTCACTAATCATTTCATAAAATTACATTGGTATACAAAACATTAAAATCACATTTTTCGTCATAACATAGAGTATCGCAAAGTTTCAAAACATGAAAATGCATACATTATCTACTTACTTCTATTCCTGTTTTCTTTGAGTTTGTTCCTATTCAATGGTATGTACTTAAAATCAAATTAACAAATATATTTTAGTTACGCATTAATTCTTGCTGCCACATTCCTATGACATCCACTTATCCAAACTCAACACTTTATGAATTTTCTAAAATAGACTTATTACCATATTCACTCCATTCCATCATTTCATACATACCTATACCTATAAATATTCAACTTTAAAAAAAAAAACACACATTTGGTAGAAAATTTCCGAATTCGTCAAATGTTGCCATTTTCTGCCAATTTATTTTCTGCCAACAACCGCATTATCAAATTCCAAACACTTCTAATTATATCACACAAACTCGGCCTACCGAAAGTTTCCGTGATTCAATTCCAATTCACAATACGCCATTTCAAATCCACAATTAACATCAATATATATATATATATATATATTACTACACTTCCATTCTTTTCTTCATCAATAAATTTTCCACCAATTAACAAAATAACTATTTCTCATTTAAAACACTACATACACATTAACACAATATAAATTTCTAATTTCTAAACTACAAATTTACATAACTAATATAGTCTTATCCATCTCTCATATTCCTAATTATAAATTAACATTAATGAGATGAATTTTTGACCATATCTAATTTCCTACTTCAATTTGCACTACTAACATGGATTTGTTCCTATCAAATTTTCCTACTACAATTAGGCCCATGTCTTAAATCTGTTCTAATTTCCACTATTAACACAACAAAATAAATAAATTTCCACCAATTTTCACCATTATAACCATATAATAATAAAACTCCCATCAATTTACACAATTCCTACAACATGATAATAACAATATTTATTTTAAACACATATAGAACATTATTCATATTTAACTCCCTAAATTAATAATATAAATTCTAATAATATACTTTTTAACGATATTTTAAGTTTAGCAAACATAAAATCATAATATTTTACATTAATTAATATTTGAAAACTCACCATGTGACTAAAATTCCTTTCTCTTTTCTTTTCTTTTCATTCCTTCCTCTTTTCTTCACTTCTCTAATTGCCTTCTCTTCTCTAACGTAAATGCCTTCTTTCATTTCAATTTTGAAATGTTAAAAACTAACATTTTAAGTCATCAATACATGGAAGGCTAGGATCCATTCAATCAATCCAATGCATCACATTTAGCCACCACATTTTTCGCTAACTAATATCAAATATTAATTAATTTAATTAATAAAAACACATGGATAGCTTAGATTACTTCAATCAAATCTAATGGCTCTCCTTTTTCCGCCCAATGTCCATTAATTATTAATTAATTCTAATTTCTTAAAACATATGGATGACTTAGATTAATCTAACAAATCCAAGGATTATCCTTTTGCCACCCCATTTTTCGCTAACTTAACCTTTATATTCATCCTTATCCATCTTACAAAATAAGTCTAGAATTGTGCCAGGTAGATTGTTTAGAATAAAGCAAATGGATAGTTAGGATTGTGTAAAAAATTTTAGCCAAAACTTAGCATTGTATTTATTTATTTTACTTTATTATATACAAATATATATATATATATATATAAAAACTTGGGCTTGGACCTAACTAATTAGATTTGGGCTTAACTAATTGGGTTTGGGTCTAACTAATTAAATTGGGCCCAATACACACACAAATATATATGTATATATATATTATATTCTTAGCCCACTTAATTTTATTTTAATCCATAATTTAAAATTTCAAAAATAACATTGTTAATAATAAAATTCTCATTTTTATCCTTCATATCTACTACATTTTTCAAACTTATAAAAATACCTTTATAAATTTACTTTATATTATTTCTCAAAATTCTAATACTTAATACTCTAACAAGTATATTTACAATCATAGTTATGAGTTCAACAAAAGAAATTGCGGGTGTTACACCTACATTAGAACTCAAACCTCTTCCTAAACACCTTAAATATGTACATTTAGGAGAAAGAGAGACACTGCCTGTGATCATCGCAAACAACCTCTAATCGTTACAAAAGGATAAACTTATCTGGGTTTAAAAAGAGTACAAGACAGCTATCGGTTGGATAATAGCTGACATAAAAACGATTAGTCCCTCTTTATGCATGCATCGAATTTTGCTAGAAGATGGAGTAAAGCCAACTAGAGAAGCTCAGTGGAGATTGAACCCTCCAATGATGGAGGTTATAAAGAAAGAGGTCCTGAAGTTACTTGATGTTGGTGTAATCTACCCTATTTCAAATAGCAAATGGGTCAGTCTAATCCAAATTGTTCTGAAAAGATCTGGCATCACTGTGGTAAAGAATGAAGACAATGTAAGAATTAAGTGTAGGGGAATTATAAAGATTTTGAAAATTTTGTGTCAAATTTTTCAGTCTTGTTTGTTTTCCTTATGAATATATCTTTTTGAGTTTTGTTTTGGTTGATAATCATATGCCAATGATAGAAACTTGTTGAAATGAATATAGATCTTTGAAAATTAAAATATTATCTAAATATTATCTTTGTTTACACTTGATTCTTGTGTTAGATTCATCTTCACTAGGATTCTTTAAAAGCACTAATATCAATTCATTCATTATTTTGACTTAAAATTTGAAATCGTCATAGCTTGAGTTGAGAATTGTGATTTGAGTAAAAGACCGTTAACCTTGATTTTTATGTCAATATTATATGTAGTTTGCACAAGCTCCATAGTCAAAAATAGCTACCTATAACCCTTAAGAGTGAAACTATCACTGAGTAATTTAGGCCTATATACTAATAGTATGTAGAGGATAATCTAACATGAGAAGAAGGTTACCTTAAGGGGTAGAGTGAAAGCCACTGACTATATGTTCCTTTTGAAAAAAAAAATATAGTAGAAGAAAAATAAGGAAAGAAGTGCAATGAAAATGTCAGTGTCTAAAAGGTCAATTTTAGAAATATTAAGATGATAAGGTTGGTTTGACTTACTTTTTTTATGATTTAAGGCAAGAGTTGGTGATATTGAAAAATTTCATGAATGAATTTTGATTGAATTGATTCACACACACACACACACTCAAGAATCCAATATGGGATGAAACCCTCAAATTTAACTAAGAATTTTGAC
Organism: Cedrela odorata; assembly: GCA_035584115.1. Classification (NCBI taxonomy): domain Eukaryota; kingdom Viridiplantae; phylum Streptophyta; class Magnoliopsida; order Sapindales; family Meliaceae; genus Cedrela; species Cedrela odorata. The sequence continues at coordinate 10,961 of JAXCLQ010071451.1, forward strand.
AATATTAGAGATTTTCTTTAAGCTATATACTTTGTACAATCTTTGAGGCAAGTTTTGTGAATTCAACTAATTCAAATCTCATTTGAAGAGTTCAATTTTTATTTCTGTGTCTTTAAATCATTTAAGATGTTTGTGCGTGTCATTGCTGTAAACACTCATGAGACTATAACTCGTCCACTAAGGCCACCTAGGAGTTTAAAGGCTTGTTGCATATGCTAAATGCAATCACGATTACCTGTGAAAGTGATGTAACTAGGATGTTTATTTTATTTTTAGTTTTTAATTTTACTCGAGGACTAGCAAAAAGCAAGTGTTGGGGAATTTGATAAGTGTCGAATTTTGCATATTTTCCTATTAATTTCTCTTCATTTCTTAGCTAGTTTCTTGAAATTCTTAATTGTTTATTTTTATGTTTTATAGGATTCTTGGAGACGAACCTTAGAAAAAAAGCTACATTTTGATGTGAAAAACATTCAGCTTACATAATTTAGAATTTCAGGAGGAACCAAGGGCATCAAATATAGTAAAAGAGATATGCACATAGGAATTATTGGGCTGAATTGTTTTGGGCTCCTAAAATTAAATATAATAAATAAGCCAATTAATTTATGGTGATGAATTATATTAATTTTGGGCTGAGTTTATTGTTTTGGGCTCATTTAATATTATTTAAGAGGGCTAAATTACTATTTATATAAATAGTAATATGGGCTTGTATTTAATATGTTTTAAGTCCTATTTAAATTAGAAAAATTAATATTAATCAAATTAGGAAGTCTAACCCTAATTACTTATAGAATCCTTTTAAAACAATAATAAGTAGGGCTTTATAAAAGGAGAACAACTTGAGGATTTTTGGAAAAAAAAAATTCTTTGATAGCAGCAACAACCACAAATTCCAAAATTGAAGATTACAAGCCGCACAATGGAATTTTAAGAAAGGTGCTGTAAAAGTTAGAATTCAAGAACAAGAATTAAGTCTTTTGATTTTTACTCTTTTTATTATGTTCTTTTATAATTATTTCTTCCATGAATCTTGTGATTACTAATTCAAGAATGAGTGGCTAATTTTCTTTTTGGTTAGGAATGATTTCAAAA
>JAXCLQ010071452.1:0-12056 GCA_035584115.1 Cedrela odorata
TTTAGATTATTATTTATTTTTCTATACCATTATAGGAATATTTGATGAGATTATTTATTTCTACATTTAATAGTAATGTTTATCATTGGAAATTATTTTAATGATTTGACATCATTATGACAATAGTTATATTTTTGACTTATTAGATGATATAAGTAAAGTTGGTGAATAATTATACGCTTAAAAGGATATCAATTTTTGATATTTTTTAAATTGATGTGTAACTTTTAGGTAATGCATTCAGCTAGACATATTGATGGTATGATTATAATGATATAATTAAATTGATACCTTAAATGATTTCTAATATAGTATATAAATACATTAGTTTGTAACTGATTTTAAATTTTAAAAGATAGAATTATGAAGTATTATAAGTATTACTATTATTGATGTAGCAAAAATCCCTCATGTGGACTTCGTGCACCAGCAACAATCTTTTTCTCTATGTTTAATCTCTTATTTGACTAACAATCACAATTGGAAGCTATGAGAGGTAAAAAGCTGGTTGTCCAGAGAAAACCCTCCGATGCTTAAGTCAGGGTTTTGTTTTTTAGAGAGATTGAATTGAAGATAATACGAACTTCTAATACCAAAGTTTCATTTCTCGTACATCGTAGCCATTAACTTCTTTTTATAGGTGTAAATCTCTTCAAACTTGGTAGAATTCCTTAAAATCTGAAAATAATAATTTCAATCATATTTTAATTCAAGAATCATGAGAACTTTATTTTATAAGTATCGACTTTCTGAAATTTGTGGGATCTTGAACCCTTATTGCAGAATATGTCTATTAAGCTAAGAATTCTTATTATAAAATAATCCAGAGAGAATTTAGGAAGGGAACGAATCCTTAACAGATGCGTAACTGTAACGAGGTTTCGGGAGTTTTTTTTAAACTCTTTTATCCATCTGAGATAAGCTCGGATGTTGCATGTCTGAGACCTTTAATAACCGTGGCTGAGACCTTTATAAGCTAGTCTCGGAATAGGGTTCTGACCCAAGATCTTCAACATGACATTAAGGGGTCTCGGCTCTTTGAGAAAGTTGACGCTTCCCTTACAAATTAGCTAGTTTTGCTAGGTCTCGAAATGCTATTTTTCTTATTGATTGGTTGTTCTAGGCTTATAACTTTTTGGGCCTTACGTATACTCTAGGTTATATACCCAACATCAAGCCCCCCAATTTTAGTCACAAATCACAATTTTAACAAAAACTCAAAGGTTTTATTTGAAAAGACATGAATGCCTGCAGACTTGAGTGCTCAACTGAAAACCCACTACCTCATCATACGTGGTAAGCATTGGTTAGGCTTTGAGATTGCAGCGTTTCGAGCCTCAAGAGATCTAGCTGGCTTTAATGTTGGTCACCTTCTTTCTCATTAATGAGAAAATCCCTTTATTTGCTCTTCTATCGTGGCATCATCCTACCCATTGATCTTGTAACGTATATCGGCAGTTGAGGTTCTTTCACTTCTTTAATACCTTTTTTTCTTACTTTTCACTTCTTTTCATCTTCACCTTTACACCATCATTTCTTTGCACTTCTAACAACTACAACAGTAAAACTTTCAATTTTTGAAAGTTTCTTCCAAGTTCTTCCCTCCAGCAATCATAAACGGTAAGTTTCTATCTTCTCTACTCATTATGATTGATTATGTAATGTAATTGGTTAATTGAGGCGATTAGTAAATAATCATTTGAGTTTAAAGACTTTAGGTATAACTTCTTAAGTTGTTGGTGATCTTAGAGTAACCTTTGACTGTATTTTTCTTCTGTGAAAAACATAGATGACTTTTAAGAAAAACAACTTTAGCGAGGGACAGGCTATTGTCCCTGTTGCTACTCTTATTTCAGTGAGGCGAGACATAACATAGTTTGAGACAGATAGGTTTCCTTATTCCATAACAGAATTAGATTTAGAGGTTTACACTAGGTTGTATAGAATTCCTAAGAGGGTCTATCTTAGAGTTCTAGGGGCGAATGAACTCCCCAGTTGTCCACCTGAGGGTGAGATAGCCTTCAACGAGGAATTCTTCCATATAGGTGTTAAACTTCCCTTCCAACATTATTTTACCTAAATTCTGGCCTCCTTCAGGATTTCTTCTTACTAATTGAACTTAAACAATTGAAGGATCTTGTTAGGTCTGTACATTCTGTGGTGTCAAATCTTAGACTTTGCCCTATCTCTTGAGGAAATTGAACATATATATATATATATATATATATATACTAAAAAAAACCCAACAAGAAGCCTGGGGTGGTTCTATCTTCAAAATCGACCTACTAAGATGAACCCCATTATTGGTAACCCAAGCTTTAATAAGAATCGGAAGGAGAAGTGGTTTTTTGTTGGAGGTAACTGGAATTACGCTTCTAATGTTCACGTGCCGAGACATTTTGGGAAGGCAGTCACTTGGAATAGCTCGCTTGTGTTAGATCTCCGTAGCCGAGAGAGGGTAAGATTGGGTAGATATTTAGCATCAGACTAGAGCATTTTGCTTTCTGATGATGAGATAATCTCGTCAGGTCTTGAGGATTTTTGTGTATTTAGGGACCAATTGGCCTAAAAAAAGGCCATTCTGCAAGGTAATTATCTTGAAATCACCTGTTCTTGTGTTTAGACCACAGTATCTGACCTTGGTTTTATTTATTCGTACAGGTGAGATGGCTTCAAGAAATCCTTCTCCAGACCCTTTTGAGGCCTAGCAAAGACTGGTTAAGGAGAAAAGAGCTGGGAAGGCTCTTTAGCCTCCGAAGGCTCCCTTAAGAGGTCCAGCTAAAGCCTTGGGAGCTTCGAAGACAACTAGTGGCTCTAGTTCGGCTCACCTTCAGGCCCCCAGCAAAGGGGTAGTAATTTGAGGCCTAACACTTCCCTTTACGGATAAAGGAAAGGGGAAGCACAAGGCTATAGCTGTAGCTTCCAAGGAGAGATATAAGAAGAAGAAGCAAATGTTTGGCCAAGTCGACAAGGAGTTGGTTTGACTATATGAGTTTCTTCCTAAGGATCTTCATGCGGAGAAGCAAGTATTTTTTGTGCACTTCCTTCCTTACATCAATCTGCAGGTCTAGAGCATCAACTATAAATTCACTGAAGATATTGCTGGGCTCTAGGGCAAGTTGTTATTGAATTTCCAGTTGACGTCGTTGGGCCAGGTAAGTTTACTTCCTTTTAATCTTGTATAATGAATGAAGATTATTGTAACTCGTCCCCTGACAATTTTGTATATTGGTGGTTTTCAACTTTTCTATTCTATCATGTTGCAGTATGGCACTTTTATAGATGATTTTTCCAAGGTGTCAGAGGTCGAGAAGAGAGTTAAGAGGGTAGAGAAGAGCTTGGCATTGGAGAGGACTAGGTTCGAATCCAATCTTTGCAAGTTGGATCGATAGCAAGAAAAGCTCCAGGTTAAGGTGGCCATGCTGAATCATCTCAGACTGCGGCTAGCAGGAGGGTTGAGGCCCTGGAATTCGAGCTGGGTAGCTTGAGAGAAGAGGGCCAGAAGCGCCTTGAGGATTTCAATAAGACATGTGGCTAATTGAGGCAACTCTTAGAAACCGAGAGACAAAGAAATCTGTCTTTGGTTAGAAAGATATAAGAGGACAATGACATAATGGGGACTCGGCTTCGTGAACGGGTTAATGATAGAATTGATTTGACTTGTGAGACGTTCTAAGGCCGATACTCAAACTTGGATTTAACTTGGCTATACGAGGCCTTGGGACGTCATCCTTCTAGCCAAGGTGGGGATCAATCTGACAGGGTGCTTCCTGAGGGGAAGAGCATCCTAATTTTAAGATAATGTATGTGCCCCTAACAGAGTCTGTCACTGGTCATTCTGCTGAGCTGCTCCTCATTGTTGTAGCTAAAACGGTAAAAGTCTATTCTGCCAAGGAGGCAGAGATTGCTCTATTTCCTACAAGTGTGGTTGATCCTGAAGTCTCTCATGCTGACCTAGCAGATCCTCCAACTAACTCTCCAACCGACCCGACCATTGAAGATGTAGCTTAGCTTTTTTTTTTGTAATACTCTATATATTAATAAATCTTTCAATAAAAATTTCTCAATTTGCATTATTCCTTCTCCATTATGTTCTCCTTTATTTTCAATAACTGGCTTTATTCGCAACCTTCAATTGTTCTCTAAACTTGTAACATTTATTAATCTTAACTTAATCTTTCAGACTTAACAAATTGATATTTTAACTTCAAACAATCTGAAGCTGACCGTCCTTCATGTACTCTGAACTCGTTCCATCATACTTAATAGAATCTAGGATGCTCTTGTTTCTGGGTGCTTATAGGTTCTGACCTGCTTTAGGATTCGTTCGATTTACAAGCGCAAGTTTGATCATTTAAGAAATTGAGGTGGATTCAATGAGGATGTAGAGCAGACATCCGTGAATCATGTTATTCATTTGTGAGTTTTTGGAAGAGATGATCTTTAGATATTTTGAAATGGTCGTCCGAGAACCTTTTTCTGCACTTTGTATGTTTTGAGATTAAACTCAGGACTTGTTCAAGTTGGGTATACTATTACTTCATAGTAGTTGATAAGCTAATGTTTAGGTACCATGTTGCCCATATTTGGGTTTCAGGAGGAGATTATTCTGAGACATTTGGGAGTGGTTATCCGAGAACCTCTTTTGCTCTTATACTCTCTGAGACTGTACTCATAGCTTATTTGAGCTAAGGATACTATTACCTCGGGACAGTTGATAAGCTAACTTCTGGGAACCGTGTCGCCCATATTTGGGTTTCGAGAGAAGATTACCTCAAAACATTTAGAAGTAGTCATCTGAGAACCTCTTTTGCTTTTATACTCTCTAAGACCGCACTTAGGGCTTATTTGAGTTAATGATACTATTACCTCGGGATAGTTGGTAAGCTAACGTCTAGAAATCATGTCACTTATATTTGCGTTTTGGGAGGATATTACCCCAAGACATTTAGGAGTAGTAATCCAAGAACCTTTTTTGCTCCTATACTCTCTAAGATCTCATTTAGGGCTTGTTTGAGCTATGATATTATTACTTTGGGGTAGATAGAAAGCTAATGTTTGGGAACCGTGTCACATATATTTGGGTTTCGAGAGGAGATTACCCCGAGATGTTTTGAGATCCTGGCTTAAATTTATCTTTAGGCTAGCTTTATAAATGAAAAATAAAAAATAACTTTATTGACTTTTATTAAAAAGTTCGTCACAAATCTTTAGGATTTCTAAAGGTAATACAACTTTAGTCATTCAGCGTCCCATGGCTTTTGAACCCTATTTCCTAAGGAAGATTCCAGCTTATAGACTTTAGGTTTGAAAACTTGAATGGCTTTGTAGAGTCCTTCCCAGTTTGCTCCCAGAACGCCCTTTCCTGGTACTTTGGTGTTCAGGTTCACTTATCTTAGAACCCAATTCTCTATTTGAAAAGAGCAGTGCCGAACATGTTTGTTGTAATACCTTGTTACCCTTTATTGATGAGCTGCGACCTTTATCATTGCCTAATCCATTTTCTCTTCCAATAGATCTAACTCCAAGCATAAGCTCTGGTAATTGGATGTCTTGTCATAATTCCTAGGCCAAAAAGTTGGTATGTTGACCTTAATTGGAATCATCGTTTCACACTCGAAAACTAGACTGTAGAGGAAGTGATTCAGTACACCTAAAGAACCTTGAGAAGTTTGTTAATACACACACCTTTGTGCTTCTTGAGCTTCTTTTTAAGGTTTTTTTGATGACGTTGTTGGTGGCTTTTACTTGTCCATTGCTATTGGGTGAGCTGGTGTTGCGAATCTGAGGTCAATTGAAAAATCTGAGCAAAATTCTATGAAGCTCGCATTGTCAAATTGCTTTCCATTATCCGTGATTAGCACTTGAGGTATTCCAAATCTATAGATGATGTTGTGTTTGACGAATATCGTGACCTTTTTCCTAGTGAGAGCGTTAAAGGATTCAGCTTCTACTTACTTCGTGAAGTAGTCAATAGCCACTATGGCATACTTCATATTAGCCCGAGCTGGGGGCAATGGTCCAATAAGGTCGAGCCTCCAATGGAAAAATGGCCAAAGACTCGATTGCGAGGTTAGCTTTTCTGGCGGTTGTCTTGGGATACAGTTGTACACTTGTTATTCATGACAAGTCTTAGCTATCTGCGCCACATCCCATGAGAGTGTTTACTAGTAATAGCCTTGCCTCCAGATCTTATAGGTCATAGTCCGAGCTTTTCTGTGTCCACCTCATACTCGTGGTGGATTTCTTCTAGAATTCAAGCTACTTCATCAAGTTCTTAGACTCCTAAAGTAGGGGGTGCTATACCCCTGTTTGTATAGTTCTTCTTCAATGATAGTGTACCTTACCGACCTGTTTTTGACCTTCCTTGCTTGTTCCCTGTCTCTAGGAAGTTTATCGTCTTAAATGTAAGCTTTCATGCTCATTCGTTCCAATACTTTGATCGGGACCGAGGTGGGGATAATACCCTTAAAGGTAGAGGCTAATTTCATTAGAATATTTGCCTTCAAGTTTTCTGCCCTTGAGATCTGCTTAATCATGACAGTTTTTATTACACTTAAAAGCTGCCTGACCTTCTCTCAGGTAAGCTTACATATTGCTTTTCCGCGTCTGGAATTGATCGTCTAGTTGGTTAGCTACTAGTTGGGAGTCACAATGAATGTTGAGACCTGTGATTCTTAAAGCTAGAGCTAATTTAATTTCTATAATCAATGCCTCGTACTCCGCCTCGTTGTTAGTGACCTTAAAATCAAATTTTAGGGAATACATCATCTCGATCTTGTCTGGGCTTACAAGGACCACATTAGCTCCCCTCTTATCCATTTGAAGCTCCATCAACGAAGAGGCATAAGGTCGACTCCGATTCGTTTGAGGCGATCAGATCTTCCTAGTCAAGAGGCCTGTCCATGATCTGATGGATGAGGAGGTGCTCAGACATTGATCTTTCAGCCACAAAATCTGCCAAGGCTTGACCCTTAATCGTTTTCTTAAGCTTATAGGCGATGACAGGATCTCGGACTTTTAGAGATTTAATGATCATGTCATCTATGTATACTTCTATGGTCTCTCAAATTAATGGCTTGAAGACCCGATTAACTAGCCTTTGGGATAGGCTTTGTTCAAATCTGTGAAATATACACACATTCTCCATTTTCTATTAGTTTTTTTGACCATCACTACGTTCGATACCCACTTCGAGTAGTGAACTTCCTTGATAAACATTGCTCTTATAAGTTTGTCTACCTCGGCATGTACCGCTTCTCTCCTTTCTGTATTCAATGGTCTCTTTTTTTGCCTTAGTAGTTTGTATTGGGGATCAATAACTAGTCGATGAGAGATTACTTATGGATCTATACCGGGCATGTCTTCGTGAGACCATGCAAATATGTCCATGTGCTGTCTTAAGTTGTCTTTGAATTTTTTGCCTTCAGCTCTCCGGGGAGTTAAACACCAATCTTGACCATCTTCTTAGGTGGTTCCTAGTTTAGAACGACAGATTCAAGCTCTTCCGTTAGCTCGAAAGTCGATAGTCTTTCATCCTGATTGAGTTTTTTGACGATCAGATTTTCTTGCGAGTTTTTGTCATTTGCTTCTAGAACTTCTTCCCATGGGCATTTCGATAAGTAATATGAACTTTTAGAAGAAAGTATAAAGCACGATCGAGCTTCTTTTTTATTTTCCTTGACAATTTCGATCCTTTTTTCTTCTCAGAATTTTAATTTCAAATAGTACACACTTTCTACTGCCTTCGTGGTTTTTAAGAAAGGTCTTCCAAGAACAAAATGGGTACCGAGGCTATTTTTTGTTTCTTCTCCACTCCTACAATCATAATGTGAATATCTGAGGTGGTATTTGGCAGCGACTATCTCGAATAATTTTTCCTTGATCTGTTCGAATTTCCTACTAACGTTGCTTTACTTGAGATCATCATAACCTGCTTTTCTTGTCTCCTTTCATGTTCGATCTCTTGATCCGAGGCTTTGGATCTATCTTCATTCCTGGCTACCAAATCTTGCAAGTAATTATTTCGGATCAGTATTTCAACCTAGCGTTTAAGATCAAAACATTCATCTGTCAGATGTTTTAGGACTTTGGTAGAACTCGCAAAACTTGTTCTTGACTTCTCATATTGGTTTGGCTCTTAGGGAGGGGGTTCCATCAATATGGTTCCTCATTCTTTGATTTCATGCCAAACTTGTGAGAGCAGGGCTTTCAGGGGAGTGAAAATGTGATCTCTTTGTAAATGAGCTACTCTCTTTGTATCATCTTTCCTCGGCGAGCAATACTGTCTCGAGAGAAACTCGTCTCTTCCTCCCAATACCTCATTCTGGCCCTGATCTAGTCTACCCTTCCTGTCAATATCGCAAAAATTTCTTCTATCGTTACGTTTCCTTCTCGGGATGGCTTTTATATTTCGCGTCCCACTAAGAAGCTATGGTTCAAAAGCTTTTTTTTCTCTCATTTTGAGGGCGATCTTGTCCTTAATTTCTATCTCATTTAACATTTTTCTTTAAACTGTTTCATAAGTGGTAACAGATGGCTTTCGCACAGCACACCATCCTTGATCTACCCACAAGCCTTTCCTGAGACTTTCCAAAGCTAGGAATGGTGATAAGCCCCTAGTTTCATCACTTCGTCGTGGTATCTTTTGATGAAGCTCCTGAGACTCTCGCCTTTTCCCTGCTTCACGAGCAGTAAAGAACTTGGGGTTTTATAGTTGATAGCTGCCCCTCTGAACTCATCCATAAATACTTCACACAGCTGTCCAAAACTACCAATGCTGCCAAAGGTTAGATTAGTGAACCATTTTCTTACTTGCCCCTTCAAGGTTAGCGGGAACAAACAATATATCTGGGATTCGTCTAACCCTTGGATTAACATCATCTCTTTAAACAAATCTATATGCAAGGAAGGGTCGGTCTTCCATGTAAAGGGGTTTATTAGGGATTTTGAATTTTCTGGGGAGAACGAGGTCCAATATTGTTTTGAGTAAAAGGGGACTCTAAATAAAATCTTGTCCTTAGTGCAGACTCATCTCCTCTTTGTCTTTCCTTTTGCTTTTAGTTCTTGAACTCCTTGACCAGTTTTCGAACACCGGTCTTAAGATTCTTGACTTGATCGCTAAGATTTCCTCCTTCAAGATGGGCTTCGTATTAACCTTCCTTTTACCATTTTTGATCAAGAAACTTCCTCATATCCTCATAACTAGGGCCGTTGCCCGATCCCTTTTTACGAATAATCATTGAATCGTCAGGCGAATATTCAAATATTATTGCAGGTTCATCCTGGGGCTTAGAGACATCATTATAGCCCAGGGGTTCTTTGAGGGGATAACCAGAAACTTTCCCTTTTCCTTTTTCTGAGGTGGTATACTTTTTTTTGGTAGCGTTCTGTTAATGCCCAGTTCCTCAATTCAATGCGCGCAGGGCATTCAGCATACTGCTTTCAACAGCTTCCAGCGATTTGGGAGTTTCCATTGCTGGGGAACCGGTCTAGAACGTCTTCTTTATCCTTGCTACATTCTTTATTAAAGCTTGAATTTATTTATCCTTCTCCATGTGTTATTTTTCATTTTCGGCCAATCTCCTAGCCAACCAGGCGGTTTTTACTGTCTCCTGACGATAAAGGACTTGGTGCGGCGACGAAGCTACTGAATCCTTATTTATATCCCCTAGTGGTAGTAGCTGATCATCGGTATCCTGATTAACAGCTGTATTCTCCTTAAGGACATTATTGTGAGGATTCCCCCTTGTCGTTACTCTGTTCCTAGTTACATACGTTCGTGAAGTAGTCATGTTTTCCTCTCTCGTGGTGGTTTTCGACTTTTCAATAGTTTCCTATAGACGGTGCTAGATGTTGATGCAACAAAAATCCCTCCTGTGGACTTTTTGCATCAACAACAATCTTCTTCTCCTTGTTTAGTCTCTTATTTGACCCGCAATCACAATCGAAAGCTATAGGGGTGAAAAGTCGGTTGTCTGGCAAAAACTCTCCGATGCTTAAGTCAGGGTTTTGCTTTTTTGAGAGATTGAATTAGAGATAATACGAACTTCTAATACCAAAGTTTCATTCCTCATACCTGGTAGCCATTAACCTCATTTTATATGTGTGAGTCTCTTCAAACTTGGTAGAATTCTATAAAATTTAAAAATAATAATTTCAATCGTATTTTAATTTCAAGAATCATGAGAATTCTATTTTGTAAGCATAGACTTTCCGAAATTTGTGGGATCTTAAACCCTTATTGCAGAATATGTCTATTAGGTTAAGAATTCTTATTATGGAATAATCCAAAGAGAATTTATGAAGGGAACAAATCCTTAATAGATACGTAACTATAACGAAGTCTTAGTAGTTTTTTTTTGAAACTCTTTTATCCATTTGAGATGAGCTCAAATATTGCATGTATAAAACCTTTACAAATTGTGGCTGAGATCCTTATAAGTTGGTCTCGGAATGAGGTTCTGACCCGAGATCTTTGACATGACATTAAAGGGTCTCGGCTCTTTGAGAAAGCTGAGGCTTCCCTTACAAATTAGCTAGTTTTGCTAGGTCTCGGAATGCTATTTTTCTTCGTGATGGGTTGTTTTGGGCTTGTAACTTTTTAGGCCTTACGTATATTTTGGGTTATACACCCAACATTTATTATTATTATTATTATTATTATTATTATTTAGGGTTTATATATTGTACATGTGTTGTTTTAGAACATGGAGTAGATTGATGACAAAAATATCAACAAAAAGTTTAGGTAACTTGATTTAATAATTCGATTGATAAAAGTTCATTATTGGATTTTCATAACTTGAACAAATGTTTTGCTACAGTACTATAAACTTGAATCAAATTGAAAGGATAAAGTCTTGGTTGATATGTATGAGGTGGTTAGAAACTTATCTTGAGAATATCAAAAGTGCCATATAATAGCAAACCATTAGAAAATTAAGATTTGTGTATATAAGGAATCTCATTTACGATGTTATAAAAGTTTAAATATGATACTATTTATTCTAAAAAAAGAAATTAGTTAAGGTGATGATGCATATTAGTTCTTGATGTAGGAGTTGGACCTTAACCATATTTGGTGGTTTATAAGTATGTAAATTATATGTATATATCATTTATAATGCTCAATATATCATTATGTTTGGACATTGGTTGAATATTAATATATCATAGTAATTAAAATAATTTGGATTGTATTATAAGGATGGTGTAGTTTATATCTTTGATTTTAGATCTTATATATACAACATACATATTATATGTTATGTTGATCTTAGTCAATCTATATTACTATGAAGTTTGTAGAAATTATTCGTAAATTTTGATGTATTTTAGAATAAGGGATAATGCTAAAAGTTTAAGCATTGAGATGTTATAGACTTTAAATAAATATAATGATTAAAGTATATGCTATTAAGATATATGATTTATTTTTGCAATTTTTGAAATTTGTTATTGGAGTTGCATAGTAAAAGTATGATTTATTAAGAATGATATTTGCTACTACTACAAAAGATTGTGTATCAGTAAAATAGACTAATTATTCATGTATTAATTTTTCTATGATAGCATATGTTTCAAATGGAGGTGATAATTACAATGAGCTTAATCAAGTAAATAAGTTTAATTACTTAGGTTGTGATAATTCCATAAGAAGATTATTATAGGTTAATAAGTGCCGAATTCTAGCTTATTTTTCTATTAATTTCTCTACATTTTTTGGCTAATTTTTTGAAATTCTTGATTATTTGTTTTTATGTTTTATAGGATTTTTGGAGATGAACCACCAAAAAGAGAAGAAAAGCTACATTTCGATGTGAAAAAGATTCAGCTTGCAAACTTTGGAATTTCAGAAGAAATCAAGGGCATCAAATGAATAAGCAAAAGAGATGTGCACATAAGGCTTATTGGCTAAAATTAAATAGAAAAAATAAGCCAATTAAATAAGAGTGATTAATTAGATTGATTTTGAGTTGATTTTATTGTTTTAGGCTCGTTTAATATCATTTTAGAGAGCTAAATTACTATTTATATAAATAGTAATATAAGCT
>JAXCLQ010071454.1:0-12046 GCA_035584115.1 Cedrela odorata
CATCGATTTGTGTAGATACGCAAGGGAAGCAAGGTGGTTGCTGACTTGGGTTGGTGAAACACAGGTTCGTTTTTTTTGTTCTTGTTTAACCAAAACAGAGATAAATATTATACACTGAGATACACATGCATGCACATATCGACCGTTCAGGAGTCTATTCCGCAGATTAGAAATGTTTATCTAGGCTCCCCAGCAGCGGTTGTGCACCCGGAACTTCATTTCGTGCATCGCACTTCCGCTGCAGCAAAAACAGAGCATGTTTCGTTTTTTGTTCTATTCAACACCAATATGACCAAATGATTAATTATTGACATCATGCTATTCTATGTGATTTATCGTTTATTTTAGTCATGTTCGATAAACGGTTCTCTAACCATGAATCCATAAATAATTTATTTATTAATATCCTTATGACAAATATCTTTTCTTAGTTTCCATATTTCTATAAATCATATTTATGTAATCTAAATTATTACCAAAATATTTTTCACACACACGTGTGCTAGTACGTCTTGGTCAGGAAATTAATTCTTTACAAAAATTAAATTGTCATCCGATCAAGTAACGTAATAATATCATTAACTAATCAATGTGTGTGTGTGTAACGATCGAAAATTTTACGTAATGAGAATGCTAAAGTTCCGGTGACTGGAATAAAATTTTTGGAATGTAAAAGATTAATAATTTGCCCAAAAAAAAATGAACACGAGTTAATTATAAATAATTCAAGGGAAGATGCATGAGAAGATGCATGAGATTCAACCTAATGGGTCAATAAGATTAAAAAGAAAAATTAGACAATTAAATTAATTTTTATTATTAATGATCTTAATTCAATTTAAATGGTAAATGGGCTAGAAAAGTAAAACGAAAAAAAAATTTAATTAAGTCCAAATTCTAATGAATAGCAATTGGCACATGTGTGCAAGTTTAAGTGTTACAAACTTTTGTTTTGTATTTTGCATTGTTAAAAGGATAAACAAAAGCAAAGATTCTAGAAGAATGGAGAGCTAAGTTGAAAGCACGTGAAGAGAAAGGAAAATCAAAGTAAAGAAGGCAAATGGAGAAGAAACGAGCCCACATTTATTTTTTTTACACATTTCATTCTTTTCATTGGTTCTTATCTCTTACACTAGCAAAATCTAGAATTTTTTTAATTCTTTTAACGAGAAAAGCTTATGTTAAAGAAAAGGGATGCGGGGAAGACCAAAAGGCAAGGGGAGAAATAAGAAGAAAACTGTAGAGCAAATGGGAAATTGAAGGGGGAAAATTGAAATCCATCATTGATTTTTGTCTTGGATGAGAATGAAAGGAAGAAACATGGGAGAAAAGGGGAAAAACCGTGAGTGAGAGACAAGGAAATGGGGAGAGTGAGTAAATGGAAACTAAAGAGAGAAGAAAAAGAAGAAAAAGATTGGGTTTCCAGCAAATGGAGAGGTAAGCATGTGTGTTGTTTATGGTTTTGAGAATATGAAGTGTGATATAGATCTTGATTTTGGTATGGATTGTAAGTGGTATTGTTGTTATTGTAATTTATTGGTTATGAAATGGTAGGAACCTTGCATGATTTAGTCAATTAGCATATGTTGTTGCTGTGTTAGTACATGAAAGATGTAGAATTAAAGTGTAATTGTATAAAATTATCATGGCTAGGTGGTGTAGAGGTAAAAGGAAAAAAGTTGGATGTTAGAGAGGGTTGTTTCGACTGTTAAAATTTGTCGAATAAGTTTTGAAAAAATGGGAATAAAATAAGTTCTAGACCTTCAATTAATACACCATAAAATTCTACATAAACTAGACATAATTAAAAACAACATAGTAAAAATTTAGATTTTTCCATTTTGGTATGAATGTGCAATAATTTTTGGAAGTTAGTTGTCCTACATAATGACCTGATACTGTTTTAGCTGCGCAACACCCAAAGATTTGGACATGACTTGAGTTCTAAGAATCGAAATCAAGAACCATAAAAACTTGTGTAAACTTGACACACCCAGGTCTAACATAATTAAATTTTAGAATTTTTTATGACTACATGTGATAGCAGTGAATTTTGAATATGATAATTTAGTAGTGAGACCTAGAACGAAATCCCCTATATAGCAGTTACTAATTTGGTCGTAACTTGAGTTTTATGTAACGAAATCAAGGTCCGTAAAAACGTGCTATACTAGATACATGGGAGCATACCTTGTAATATTTCAGCTCCAAATTCAATACCGAATGACTGTAATGAATTTTTGAAGTTAGTGTATGTTCAATGAATTTGCATATTAAAGGGCAAAAACTGCTTTAGTAATTTCTTAACATTCGTAACTTTGAATTGGATTCTATAAAATTTGTAGAGGTCTTAAATATTCAAATTTATCAATAGAGATGATAATTCATGAATAACTTGTTATTTGCTTATGCTATATAATTATGAAAAACCATTGTTCTAACGAAAATGTCCATTTGTAAATCAACGACAAGATCCACTGTTGACGCAACCATAACTTTGTTTGCTATGTTCTAAATTTGTGAGTGGAATACTTACTCTCTTTAGTTGTTTTTTTATAAAAGTATTTGAGATTATTATGAATATGGAAATGACGAGTTTTAAAGAGTTGCATACGTTTTATGAGAATTGTCGATTTTTATACTTGTGATCGAATCTTAATGAGATTTATTATTTTAGCTTGATATGAATTATTTATTAAAATTTATGAATTCATGATATTTTAATGATTTAGCATGAGTTTTAGAAAGAGCGTTTTGAGAATTAATGTTGAAATTTAGTAGTTGAGAAAAACGAGATTTACTATATTTTTTTTATACTTATTTTTGAGAAAAGTATTTTAAAAAAGATATTTAAGATGTTGTTTTATTTTCATAAACCTTCCCAGATACACGATATTTAACAACGTGCACAAATCGTAGATGAGAGAATCAGGGGGATGCTTCTGGTTCCTTCTCTTTATAACAACCGAATGACCCATTCCCAGGCGTAGTATATTGAACGACCGGATGATACATTCCTGGACGCAATGTATTAATGTTTTCTGTTTTAGAAAAGAGATTTAAATGTGGCAGAGTTTTAATATAATTTACTTTTACTTCAGTTCAGTAGATTTTCATAACAAGATTTATTTTAAATTATTTGTTTGCTTTTCTAACGATTTAATTTAAACGTTTTTAGCTTCACTTACCAGGTCTTTCAAACGATTTGACCCTCTTCACTCCCCAGTTTTGTAGGACCATCTATATTGGTAAGCCATGACTGATTTTCGTGGAGACCTGTGAGGAGAATATAGGAGAGCCAATGCTGCAGTCACTAGTGTGGGTCAAGTCTATCATGCATAGTAGGGAGTCCTACATTCAAATAGAATGTAGTCAACATTTTGCTGTATTTTGAAATCATGTACATGTATAGATAATGTGTATAAACTTTGATATAGATGATATATATATGTATGCATGGTTTCGGGTAAGAAGCTTATTTTAGAACTGCATGTGTGTATGGATGTCATATTTAGTTATTAAAGTCAAGTCATTATAACAGAGTTTGTTAGAGGCTTATGGTGATGGTGGGATCCATCACTTGTCGATAACATTTTCGGATTTGGGATGTTATAGTTTGACTGCTTGGATCTACCTTGAGCTAGACATAAGCGGATACAAACCTTTTCGCATCACTTCGGTACAACTTCTTGCATCTGAAGTTCCCAATGATCATACACAACCTCTAGTAAGATGCCATGACACCCAAACACTAATGAATCTATATAATCATACTTGCATATAGTAAAGTTCCTTTACTGTCAACTCCCGATCGAGTGCAGGTCAAGGATGGTCAAACTCCTAACTTAATCATAGGAATAGGGTCTCAAATCATATACGCGGATTTGTGTATTCGAAAATACCTTTTCAGAAACACGTACTCTGGCTAGAGATTTCACTCCCATGTATGACATTCCTACCTAGGATCTCAAGCTCTAAAATCTAAGCCAGCAGATTCCATCTTGGTCATTATCTGTCCTCATATACCAAGAACACATTGTTAGCAAGCTTTTTTCACCAGGCGTGGCTAGCCTGGTTCAATATACACAAGTGAACGTATGCCTTAATATAGTTGACAGCTGTGATACCTCAGGTCAAATGATTAGTGGTACACTAGAATGACTGTGTGACGTATCATTGATTGTGAATAATCGCCTATGTAATTAATCACGTTTAGTCATGCTCAGTAACATATTCTCCAATGTATCACTTATGTTAATGCTCTTGAGACATGAGACTCGTCTCCTAACTATAACTCCTTGCAGATAGAGTCATGACATTATAATACATCACGGGATTTCATTCTGCATTATTTATTTATTAAAGCAACTATAAATGCAAAATTATATAAATATCATTTTATTAATATTAAACAATTTACAATTAATTGCCGAAATATAAAAATATACAAGGAATGATATCCCTAAACCACATGACACGATTGGTTTTAGGGTATATCTCCAACAAACTCTCACTTACACTAGAGCTAATAACTGTGGTATCCAATACCCATTTTCACCAGGTGGTGATCCAGTTGCTGCTGTGTCATCGGCTTAGTCAGTGGATTCGCCACGTTATTCGCGGACAAGGTTTTCTGCACCACTAAGTGTTTATTTGCTATAAACTTTCTGATCAAATGATATTTTCTCTAAATATATTTAGACTTCTTGTAACACCTGCAATTTTAAAATTTTGTAACTATAGCATCAACAATATTTAAGAAATTTAATCGAATAATTTAATGTTATTTGGTTAAATTAAAATATCATGTAATTTAGAATTTTTAGGTGAATTCTAAAAATTTATTTATGCACAAAATTAATTTCATAAAGTTGGGTTATGAGTGGATTTAGATGAAGGAAATAGTACTTGAATTAATTTTAAATTTAATTGTAAAGATTCTGAAATATTATTTTAGAATTTTTTTAAAATGTCTAAAATAAAAATTTTTCAAAGTTTTAAGTTATTTATATAATTTTAAAAAGAATAGGGGTCTAATTAAAATTTTACCACCCAAAATAAAACAATTTGGCTTCTCTTTCTCCCCTACCCATGGCCATTTTTCTTCACTTCCAGTAAGCACCGAAACCCTTTCCCCCCTCTCTTTCTCAAATTCCGACCAAATTACTTCGAATTCGAGCGATTTTCTTTCAAATTCTAGTTATTGGTAAGCTTTATAACGCATTAGAAGCTTGAATTTTGATTTTAAGCATGAATTGAAATTGAAAATTACTATTTATCAGAGAAAATTCTACTTAATTTTACATAAAAAAAATGTTACATTGTATTGAATTGCAGTAGGAAATGTAGTATTGAGTTGATTTCGTATTAATTTAAGTGTTGATCGAAAGAAATTATAATGTTTTTCTCTTGGGTACACAGTATTTTTGAAGGTGTAACAGTGTTTTTGAATGTGCTACAGTAACTTCATTCTGCACAGTAACTGTTTGTACAGTGTATTTAATCTGCACAGTAGTTGTTTGTACAGTAACCATATATATGAATAGTTGTAGCTACAGTATGGATAAGAACAGTAATTTCCTATAGTATTCGGTAAGAACAATAATTTTCTACAGTACTCCGGCATGAACAATAATCTCGGTATGAAAAGTATTTTATTACAGTTTTAGATCAAAACTGTATTTATGTGCTTAGGCAAAATTGTATAAATTTAAGGTAGTGAAAAATGTGAATTAGAATAAGTTAGTCATGAGAATTTATTGTTAAAAATCAAGTAAATAACCTTAGTTAGTTAAACTTAGGATATAGGTAAAACTAAGAAATTTTAGACACTAATTCCATAAATATCGCATTTAAAATATTTATATTAATTAATTAAATAGTAAAACATATGATTTGTATATTTGTGGTATTAGGTTACGAGAATTTGAGAGAAGAATCAAGTTAGGCTGGAGGATCATTAGTAAGAGTGGTTACCTTTTCATTGTACTAAGTAAATCGTGCATGCATTTTACTGCTGTTGAAATAATATGATATCTAAGCATGTGTTTGAAAATAATATGAAAATTGAGAATTTTGAATGTTTATATGTTGGAGATATGTCCTAGAACCAATCTTATCAAATGGTTTAGGGATATCATCCTTATGTATATATATAACTTTGTAATTAATTGTAAATTAATTTATGATTAATAAAATGACATTTATATCATTTTGTATATATAGTTGCGTATATATATAGATATTATTTATAAAATGCAGAATAAGATCTTGTGATATATTATAACGTCAGGACTCTATCTACAAGGAATTGTAGATATGAGTACAGAGTCTAATTTAAATACATCCGAATTAGTTTCGGGTTGAGATATTGTCATATGGGAGTATCACATTGCATGACTGGCATGTTTGATGCTGGCAAGGATTAGTATTTGACTTTAATAGTTGGGTGATAAGTCTCATGTCACAAGAGTATAAACATAAGTAATATGTTCAAGTACATTTTACTGAACGTGACGAATCATATGGGTGATTATCCACATTCAATGATACGTCATACAGTCGTACTAGTGTACCACTGGTCCTTTGACCTAAGATATCACAGCTGCCCTTTGCATTGAGACACATCGTTCACTAGTGTATATAGCACCGGGCTAGCCATACCTAGCGAAAGAAGCTTGAGAGGATAGGTGAGACCAAGACGGAATCTGCTGGCTCAAATTCCAGAAAGGTGTTTTTAGATACATGATTTCCGTATATGATTTGAGACTCTGTTCCTATGATTTAGTTAGGGGTTTGATGATTCCATGACCCGCACTCGATCGGGAGTCGATAGCAGAGAGACTTTACTATATGTACGCACGACTATATGGATTCATTAGTGTCTCGGGGTTGTGGCATCCTGCTAGAGGTTGTATATGATCATTGGGAACTTTGGTTACAAAGAGTTGTACCGAAGAGATACAAAGGAGTTTGTGTCCACCCTTGTCCAGCTTATAGTGAACCAAGTGGGTCACACACATAGTCGGTTACTTAATGATGATGGTTATTACTACTATGCAATAATCGTTAACTAGTTAATGATATTGTACAAATATTGATCAAATAGCAATTTGATTCTTTATTGTAAAAAATATATTTTTTGACTCTGACATGCCAGCACGCGTATGTGTGAAAAATATCTCGATATAATTTTAGGATACCGTAAATATGATTTGTAGATGCAATAATATTAATATATTAGTAATATATTTTAATATGATTAAAGTAATCATAAAAATATAATTATTAGTTATATTAATATAATAATAAATATCTAAAATGTATTATTGTTATATATATATATATTATTAAAGTAATAATATATATGTAAGATATTTATTTATATATGTGTATATAAATATATATATATATATTAAAGTAATATGTGTATATATATGTAATTATCTCTCTCTCTCATTTTAATACAAATATATATATGTTAATTTGATTAATGTATATATATATTATATTAATAATTTATTAATGGATTAATGTATTAATAGATATGTGTATTAATGTAATGCATGCATTTGATTAAGAATGCACACTGCTAACCTAATAACCATGACTCATCTTCTTACAATAAATTTCTTTGTGATATTTTGAAGATGCAAGTCAGTTGTATGTGTGTAGGTGGCGTCGGTGATAAAAAACACAAAAGTTTAAGTGTTAAGCTAATATACACATATATATATATAATACGTTATGTGAAGAGAAATACACTTCTTTGTTTTTCATTTTTCTTCTCTGTTTTTGAAAAACTGAAATGCTTATTCTTCTTCTTCAAACCGTAGCTGCTTAAGGAAGCAAGCTTAGGACAGTTTGGTTGTGAACCAAAGTAAAGACAGAAGAGGTAAGCAAGCTTGGGTCGTGAACCGAAGCTTGAACAAAAGAGAGAAGGGGAAACTGTAGAGAGAGAATTCTTGGTGAGCTTGTTAAAGCTTAAACCAGAGCTTGTAAATCCCAAACAAGCCGGAACTAGCTTCATCACACCAACGTGTGGACCACCTGGGGGAGCAAATTTGTTGTTGTCCCGGATTGCAATGCCAAAGGTGAGTTATCTTTGTTTTTGAACTTGAACAAAGCATGTTTTTGTAAGTTGTAACATGCACATGTGCATATTAAGATCAGTTGGGAGCTTATTTTGCAAGTTCATTAAGATGGCCATGGCTCCCCTACGACGGTTGCACGCCTGAAAGTTCCTTTTGTGTGTCGCGCTTTCGCTGCTCATGGAAACAGAGCTTATAAGTTCACTGTTTCGTTCAAGTGGCATCAGGGCCATGTTGGTATCTGCATGCATGTGCGTTTTGGTTTCAGTGTTTGGGAAGTTGATATTAGTTCATATGTATATTGGTTATGGTTTTAAATGATGAATGGAGTTTGTTATGACGTATTTTGGAAATACTGTAGTTCGGACAAAGAAATAGAGCATCGTTTTGGTGCACTGAGTATCAAAATTTTTTTGAAAACTTATGATATTTTATGCATGAAAAATGATACCTGATGCTCAAGGTGTCGATCTAAATTGGTTTAAGTGAGAATACTTGTATGAAATTGAGGTCGACACTTTCGGCATGATGCACATAGATGTCATTCTTTTTCTGTTTGAAGAGTGCCAATAGTTTATGCATGAAAATGAATCATGATGCTCTAAGGTCGACTTGTTTGTTTTGAGTATGGCTATTTGCATGTGATTGGCGTTAACAAACAAAAGAGAAGGGTCAACCGTTTCAGCATATTTACGTTTGTGTTAAACCAGAACGACAGGAAAAGAAAATATGCAGGAATAGTAATGATTTGTTTATAGGTTACTGTTCATGTATTGTTTATAAAAGAATATATATATTTTATTTTTTTCTTCATTCACATATAATCACGAAATATCGAGATATTTTCGTAATCACAAATTATACAAGTACTATTTAAATAGTAAATTTTCTATTACCGAAAAATTTGATTTTTCGAAATTAAATTTTTGGACTTAAAATTGTTTCAATTGAATAGAAAATTAAATACTCCGAATTAAAATTAAAATAAATAGTGATTTCAATTAAATTTTAATTCAACGTAGAATTAATAGAATTCTGGTGGAAGTATCCGTATAAATATGAAATCAATAAATTGATATTGTATCAATTAAATATCTCTCTAATAAATTAATTGTTAATTTATTAAATTGATTTGATCAATAAATAATATGGAGAATTTGAAATTAATATCATTGGATGATATGTATTTTAAATTCCATTATTGAACAATATAAGATATATACATATTGATGTATACATTAAATGAGACCTAAAATTAAAATCTCTCTTTTAAGATATTAGGTTCAATCCTTTCAATGCAATTAAATAAGTTGTAGACATCTTAGATAGGGTAACCCAATATCTATTAGGTAAGGGTCCTCACGGGGTGTTGTAGTCTATTTGACTTGTTTCTTGATTAGAGGGTCTTTAGCTTCCAATATCTGTTAGGCGAGGGGTTTAATTTCCACTCCTCCTCAAGAAAGGGCATTGGGCTTAGCCTAACTAGGATGAAGTGCTAATATTTGTTAGGTGAGGTGTTTTCTCCTAGAGGTAGATTGATCATGTCTTGTAAAGAGTTACAAACATAAATGAGTTTCTGACTTGTTGGGCTTGCTTGACTATTATCTACTAGGTGAGGTTTTGTGAGTTTAATGAGAATATGATCAGCCATGAAAACTTGTAAAGAGTTATAGTTTTCTCATTAAGGGAGTGTGAGATATAATTAAAGTAGTAAGGGAACTATTTAGTTTAAAGTCCATAACTGAATAGTATGATATAAGTTGTAATACATTCTGATGTATTTTTTGTTTTTCTACAGATCTCTTTTCTAGTGGAATAATAATGAGTAACCTTCTTCTTAAAATTCCTGATATTTACAGACTTATCGAATCTAATTTTAAGGTTTAGTATCGGAATCTTAGAATTGTTTCAAATTCTGAAAAAGTTAGCTATGTTCTTCAGGCGCTTATGCCTTTATCTCTGCCAGAAGAGACTACGCCAGAGGAAATAGATACCTTCCAGAGATGAAGGGATGATGATCTCAAGGTAAGATCATATATACTGGTGTCTATGAGTGATGACTTGCAAACTTAGCATGAGGACATGCAGGATGCCTTATCCACTGCATTGTTTGGTATGAGGTTTAGTGCGAGAGTGCCTTCGGAGTCTCATCTTATGAAAATGATAAACCTCACAGGTCAATTGGCCTCTTTAAGGTTTTCTATGGATTTCGAGTTGCAAACGGATTTTATCCTTCAGTCGCTCTCGTCTAGCTTTGGCCAATTTGTTACCAATTATCATATGAACAAACTGAAGTATACTCTTCCTGAAATTATGAATGAAATCGTTTCAAATCATAAGAGAGTCTCAAAGGGTAAAGGAAAGAAGACTGTTCTTATTGCGGTGTCTTATGGTAAGATATCGAAAAAAAAAAAGGCAAGAAGACCTCTGGAGTTAGACCTAAAGGAGGATTCTCCAAGAAAAAAAAGAAGGGCAAGGGTAAATGAGTTGGCCAATGATGAGTGTCATTATTTCAAGAAGCTGTGGCATTGGAAGAGGAATTGTTCTCTTTATTTTGAGAGCCTAAGATAGAGGAAGGTGTAAGGTATGTTATCTTGTCATGTTATGAAACTGAATTAAATGTTAGTTTAGATATAAATAGCTGGATAATTGATTCAGCTGCCACTTCTCATATTTGTATGTTGTTACAGGACCTTCACAGTAAGCAGTTGCTTGAGGAGGATGTAGTGACATTGAAGATGACAAATGGAGCAACAGTTGTTGCCACTTGCTCAAGGACTTGCAGAATTGTTCTACCTTAGGGTCATGTTTTTGTTTTGTATAAAACTATGTTTTCTGATACTGCTAATAGAAACATTTTGTCTGTCCATCAAATGTGTAAACAGGGTTACACTTTTATGTTTGATGGGTGTAAATGTTGTATTTATTTGAGAAATAAATTTATTGGCAGTGGCTTGAATGTAAATAGTTTATATGTTCTTGAGACTAATAAAATTAACATGATTAATACTATTAATAAGAAACGATCTAGAAATGAATTTAATTCAAAACTTATATAGCATCATAGATTATGTCATATTAGAGATAAAAGGATTATGAAGATGGGTAGAGATGGATTGATAAGTCCATTGGGTTCTGAACCCTACCCAATTTGTGAATCCTGTCTTCAAGGTAAGATGACTAAATCTTCCTTTGTAAGACAAGGGGATAGAGCCAATGAAGTTCTTGAATTGATACATACTGATGTATGTGGTCCGTCTAGTGAAATGGCCAGAAGAGGTTTCTCATACTTCATAACCTTTATTGATGATCACTCACGGTAAGGTTATGTGTATTTATTGAAGTACAAATCTGAATCTTTTGAAAAGTTCAAAGAGTTCAGAGCTGAAGTAAAGAAACAAATAGGAAAGAGTACTAAGACTTTACAATCTGATCGTGGATGTCAATACTTAAGTACTGAATTTATAGAATTTCTTAAGATTAATGGTATATTTTCTCAGCTTACACCTCCTTATATACCATAGCATAATGGTGTATCGAAAAGGAGGAATCGTACTTTATTAGATATGGTACGATCCATGATAAGCTTCACAGATTTACCTATATGTCTTTGGGGATATGCCTTTTTATACCACAGTATACATCTTGAACAGGACTCCATCGAAAGTAGTTCCCAAGACACCGTATGAGATATGGCATGGGAAGCTTCCAAGCTTCAATTATTTAAAGCCTTGGGGATGTCCAGCATATGTTAAAGTAGTTAACACTGGGAAGTTGGATGCTAAGTCTGAAAGAGGTGAATTAATTGGATATCCTAAAGATAGTTTAAGATATTATTTCTACTTTTTTACTGATAGAAAAATTTTGATCAGCAGACAAGCTAAGTTCCTCGAGAATGAGTTCATTGAGGATGGTGGTGTAGGTAGAAAGATTGAGCTTTCAGAAGAATCTGAAAA
>JAXCLQ010071456.1:0-12042 GCA_035584115.1 Cedrela odorata
ATTTTAAATAATTAAATATTTTTATTTATTTTTTAATAATTTTAAAAATAAAATCATATATCAAAATTTTCACATCTCATCACATGTCAAATATAATATAATATTACATATAATTTTATCATATTTAATCTTATCCTATCTTATCACATCCTATCATAAATTATTAATTTTATCATATTATATCCTACATATTAAACAAGCTCTATAAATACAACAATTATTAAAATGTATACTTTTATTTAAAATTATGTTTAGATACTAATTTGTAGCAAATAAATAGAAAAATATTAATTAACAAAGTGGGAAATTTTCACCATCGCTATAACGACTACGAGATTATTCAATTATTAATTTTAAAAAAATTAAGTGTTAATATTAAATAAAAAAAAATTAAGAATATTTTATTATTTTTTTATCTAATTTATTTTTTATTATCAATCTAATAATTTCTGTCAAAACATTAATTACACAATCTTATAATGAAATTATAATAATATAAAAAATATCCTATTAGTAGACTCTCCCCTAAAGTTTAATTGAAAAAAATAATATTAATTAATTCGGCCAAGAGATAGCCATAAAATTTACATACTTCATCACTTGGGAGATCGCATTCATATTACTTAGTAAAATCTCTAATACTCTTAGAAATATTAATGAACAATAAGTTTAACATAAGAACATGATAAAATTGATAATACATAAGCCTTAATCTGATACCCAAGTTAACTAACCTTTTTATTCTCTTTCTGGCATTGTTATATGTTAACAGCTACCCCTCAGTATTATTGTACTGGCGTCCAGGGCTTTGCATAGAAGACAGTGTTAATATAACTAACAAACGTTTCTAGTTTTGCATATAAATTTAAATTCCAGAAGCGGATGGGGTTAGGTTTGTCGAAGAACGAGTCTCTGTTGTATTATTTCTAACGAGGGTTTTCCCTAGTGTTACATCACGCGCCTGCCCCTACGAAAAAGCACAGGGCCAACTGATCTTGTATTATATACAGTAAGAGGAAAAGAAAAAAAAAAAAAACCAGTGCAAGAGTGGTATCCTATGTTTGAAATTGCAGCCAGTCTTTCGATAATTCTACTTACGAATTGAATCATCAGGGGTCCACAGTCGTCTGCAAACACAGGCACCCGTGGGAGTAGTGCAAGTGTTCCAAAAGAAGAAGAAAACAAGAATGAATCGATCGGGTTGAAGATATGCATGATGATACCAAATATATTTTTATATTTGGATGTCCACGAATTTAATTTAGCTGTCAATCTGATCACACACGTTTCCACTTTCTTGTTTCTTGTCTGAAAAGTTGGAGACCAAGTGATCTTGTCCCTTTCTCTGAAAAATTTCAAAGCATATAATATAATATAACACAATGGCCACTTTGCAGTTTGAGTTGTTTGGAAACTTTCTATTTGATGATCACTTCCCACAAGAAACCAAACCAAAACTACGATGTCTTAACTCATAACTGGTATACCTGTCTCAATCATTTAATTTTTAAGCTCTCTTAAGAGTTTACAAGCTTCAAATTCACATATTACATGATTAAGAGTAGTTAAATAATAGATTATTAATTCTTAATCACGCAAAAAACCCTAAAATTAAATCAAAACACGATTAAGAGTAGTTAAATAATATATTATTAACTCTGTATATCCGAAATAACAAATATTGTTGAAAGCGTCAAAACTCACAAGAGTCGTGGTAACTATTTTACAGTGAAAAAACTTTTTAAAATACAAAAATCTAGCTATTAAAAGAAAACATTTGGAACTAAAACAGTTGGAACTCCAATGATTTCATAGATCGAGCCGGAGGGATATGACAAAATGAAAGAGAGTTAAAGACAATTCCCGATGCATGTATGGTCTTTCTTTCTCCTACTCTCAAAGGAAAGCGAAGGGGTGGTGAAGACGATGACATCAAAAGGCAGATAAATGATGCTGTAAGCAAGCAAGCAAGTTCACATGCATGTGTGAATCATAAATGACACTGGCCAGGCAAAATAAAAAAAATACTACAATATATATGACACCAACAACATGCTTCCTATGGCTGGGACCCTATGGCTTGTAGATGGTTATAGAGAGGCAATGAAGACTAACTGCAAATAGGTGGTCTATCCTCTTCTGCGTTTCTCAGTGAGTGGTTTTTTCAAACGTTGGGGTCTTGGTCTTTCTGTTGGTCTGTTTCCCATTTAATATAATATAATGCAACTTTTTCAAAGTTTAATTTTGACCAAGATACTACTTAGACTACTGTGGTCAGTTTCTTCACTGCTGCAGCGATGATAGTACATTCCTGTTACACTCTGATTACATTAAATGTAACGTCTGTCTTTGGGTTTTCCGCTTAGTGAAAACTTTCAAAACTTATAAATATATTAAATAAATAATGGGTAACAGTGGTTCTTTTTTCTTATCATTAATGAAAATTTACAGTTTTTTTTTTTTTTGTGGGTTAGGGTTTAAAGGAAATGACAACTCAGTCTAAGGACATTCCTTACACGGAAATATGCCTCTTCTTGTTCTTGACTGGTTTAATTGAAGTTTGTCTAGAATGTGCAGTTGTATTTTGGCTATGAGAAAACCTTTTTTACTGCTGAGAATTCTGATTTGTCGTGAAATCTATTACACTGAGAATTCTGAGAATCTTTCATAATTGCAATATGAATCTCTGTCTAAACTGATTAAACGTTGTGGTATAATAAGGGGATTTTGTAAACGACAAAGGAAAAGACGAGAAAAAAGGCAAACTTTTGGGGATTTGGATGACGTTAAAGGCCATGGGCATTCGGGGTACTGTTACCAATTAGTAGCAAAAGAATGGAAATGAATCAAGTAATCCTTGGCAAAAATGGTTGTTGAGTCAACTTCAGGTGGTTAACTGAAACCCAAGTTAAACTCTTCTCTTAGGTTAAAAAACATGAGTTTTAAAAAAATCAGACAGATTATTTACTGGTGTTTGGCAGGAGGTGCTGCGTCAAAGCTCTCATTTTTCTGCCCTGAAAAGAAAGGGTGTCTTAGACCGGTACAACCTGAAGCTAGCACACATCAAATTAGAGTCTTTCTTGTCACTATAGAGCGAGAGGGTCTAAGAACACTTCAACCCCATTTGGTAGAGAAAAAAAGAAAGAGAGAGACGTGGGTGTCTTTACTTCCCACACGTGTAAATTTATTTATTCGGGATCTATTTAATCATACAATAATAAGGAAACTAGTCTAATTAAAAGTTTATGGTTCAGTCTGCAGCGTGGTTAACTACTTTTAACGCTTTTTGTTTCCCTCGGTGATACAAGAAGGGAAGCTGTGTAGGTTTCTGTCAAAACGTTTTTGTTGTTTCAGGTTCTTCTTTCCCATACACGCTGCAAATAAATCCTCTGATCTCCCCTCCGTCGCGATTTGTCAAACTTGCCTTTAATTTTTAGTGTCGCGTAATGTTTTTTTTTCTCTCTTTTCAATATCTGTCCATGAAGATGACCCTGTAACAGTGGTATAACAGCATCTGTCCGAGAGAGGAAACGAAGGCATGGCCAACAAGTGCGTTATATATGGACCAGACAACACGTATGGCTTCACTTGCTACTCCTCTTGTACCTCTTCCTCTTCCATTTTTCCTCCTCCATCGTTAGGTACGGTTTTTGCAGATATGGGTTCTCTCTCTCTTAGTCCTAATTATGGAGGTGAAGTTTCAGCTGCTTCTCAAGATATTCATCTCTGCAAGTCATCTGAGATGGAAAATGAAGGAGCTTGCAGGGCTTTTCCTTTCATGGGAAACTGTGCAACTAGGAACTTTGAAGAACAACGTAATATTGATGTTAATGTAGCGGGTAAAGGCTCTGATTGTGATGGGTTTGGAGAAAACTGTGAGACCACGATCCATGACATCGACTTGAATGAAGAGTTTAACCCTAGCGAAAACTCAGTAACTGGCAAGGAGATAGTTGGTGGACAGACAAAAATTTGTGCTCGAGGTCACTGGAGACCTGCAGAAGATACCAAACTCAAGGAACTTGTTGCTCTTTATGGCCCCCAAAATTGGAACCTTATAGCTGAGAAACTGGAAGGTAGATCAGGTAAGTAACTGAAAAATCAGCTCTTATAGCATACTTACGAATATATATTTACCTTTATCTTTGCCTTATTTTAATCCTGTATCTGAATTCAAGGCAAGAGCTGTAGGCTGAGGTGGTTTAACCAGCTGGATCCGAAGATCAACAGACGAGCTTTCACTGAAGAAGAAGAAGAAAGGCTAATGCAAGCTCATAGACTTTATGGTAACAAATGGGCCATGATTGCCCGGCTTTTTCCTGGAAGAACTGATAATGCTGTCAAAAATCATTGGCATGTTATAATGGCTAGGAAGTATAGAGAACAATCCAGTGCTTATAGGAGGAGGAAGCTGAACCAATCTATTTACAGAAGAATAGAGGATATGCCAAACTTTGTCGGTAAAGAGGCAGCAGCCGGAAGATTAGAACAACAACAACAACCATACTGTCTCAATATCCCTAACGGAGGACTCAACAACATCTCTTCTTTTCCGTATGGAACCTTTAATGCTTCTGGTGTTGGACTTGATAATTGCTTAAATGGTTCTCCTTACGTTGTCATTGGGCAAGAAGCAATCTTAAGCAACAAAGTTCCTCACAGTGGGTTTTGTGCACCGCAGACACCTTGTGATTTCTTCTCTGGTGTGTGCCTTGATGACCCCTTGCTGAATCTCCAATTTTTTCTATGTTCCTTGTGGATTTGGGTTTCTGTTCTTCTTCTCATTGTTTTTTTACAGCACGCCTACATCATTTTCTTGTTCTTTTGATCCAAAGTCTCTTCGCTCTCTTTACACTAATTCTTTTGCTTTTCTTTGAGTTCATTTATTCTTTGGCATTACAGTACATAGACTGATGCAACCTTCCCTTTTTGCTGCCTTAAACTCTTTCTCTGTAACTATGTGTGATATATATCTTCTACTCATTCATTGCTATGTGTGATATATATCTTCTACACATTCATTGCTTACAAGTTGTTTAGTTCTCTTCGTCTTTGTGATTGGTTGTGTTTTTCTTTCCAGGTCCCAAAAGCAATGACATGATGGGGATGTTCAACAATATCAGATATTGGGATAGGCCAACAGATGAACCTCATTGTCATATCTCTGTTTTCAACACTCAATACTTAATGGCAATGCAACAGTCAAACGTCCACAGCCCTGACAGTTTCTTAGATTCTACGTTATCAAAATCACAAGTTTCTGGCAGTGATGGTTCATCGTCATCAGTCGCAGGGAACAGATCAGTGGCCAGCAATTTTGACACTATTCCACCACCGTTTATTGACTTTCTCGGGGTAGGAGCCAGATGAAGTTAGGAGAAGAAGAAGCAGCAACATCAGCAGCAGCAAAGAAAAGCTGAAAAGGACTTTAAAGAAAGACCTTAATCTGGGAGGCCAGCCAGCTATTAGAGGTAAAGAGAGAGGTTTTTTGCTTCAGTTGGTTGACAGTAATAATCTCAATCAGCTGTTAAATGATCTGTTGAAGAAGTGATATCCGAGCTATCTTTTCTCTCTTAGTCTCTCACACGAGAACCTCTCCAAAATTTGAAACAATAATTTATCTTTTGGTCACTAATAATTTTGCCCATTTTGTTATGTGATTCATTCATTCTAGCTTTTGATTTGTCTTCCTACATGAAGATATATAACTTGATATTAATTTTAATTAATTAAGAAACGAATGGAAACCTAGTACTGGCTGTGAATAATTTTAAGGTTTGTTTAGTTGGTCATAAATTAATGATATGTTAAAGAAAATTAATACGTAGGCAAGACAAAATAATATCGCAGGTTATATATATTGATGATATTAGTGATGATGAGGATGAGGATGAGGGCTATCAAAGACAAAACAAGAAACTGGAACTTTAGAAAACATCCTTTTCTCATGTCTCTGCAAAAATCAGGCACAAATTCTGCAGCCGAACCATCCCCACCATCAAATTATATATTAATATGCATTGCATTCATGATAGAAACTGTTCAACAAACCTTATTCACTCACTCATTGCCAGAATTTACTGCAAATTCATGCTCACTCACATGGGTATCTATCTATTATTATATTATAATAATGTATTTGCATATAGCAAATTAGTTATTGTGCATGCCTCTGAAATACACACTGGCCTTGGACTTGATACGAAAATCGGACAAAGATACTTGTTTGCTGATACAAGAGAGAAACATATGGTGACAATCGACATGATCCAATCTTTCACTGTTTTCCGGAGCTAACTTGACATTGTGGCGTGTTGCCATGGCAGTCTTACTAGTCCATCCCCAACACGTTTCAACTCTTTTACTAAGTGTTTATTCTTTTAGCCGATTCTAAGTTCTTACCACTCATACATATACAGAACAGAAGTGCTTTTAAGTTTTAACTTAACACCCCAACAGATTTACGGTTTACTACTTAGTAATTACTTTGTCAGGTTATGTTAGAAAGGAAAGAGAATATAATTTTAAAAATAAGATAAGTTTTTTTTCCCTTAAATTTGAGCTTCTCAATAGAGGTAAAATAATTTCTCTAATTTCTCGACAGACAAATTATAAGGTCAGCCCGCGGTTGAAATTTGAAGTCTTGCTATATTGTTCCCAATAGAGTTTGGACCATATCAGATCCATCCCACAATCTAGGCTATGTTAATACAAGAATTATGCATAGAATCTATTCATCAATTCTTTTAATAATTAACTAGTGTAACCTTCCTCTGTTTTTCAAAATATATTTTTATTTATAAAATATGATTGTCACAAAAGGAAAGTAAGTTTCAATTATAAGAGATAATAAAACTACAAGGAACTTGCACGTTTATTGTTGTAATATTCTAAGCCAAAGCCATTCCCATGCCATGCATCATGCTTGGTGCAACAAAAATTGAGGCATGAATTCATGGTTCAACTTCAACAAAAACACTTGTCCATAAGTTTAATGAATTCATCAAAATCGATCAAACCATCTCCGTTTTCATCAGCCGCCCTGATCATATTTCTGCACTTGTCTTCTTCTAATCCCTCTTTCATTCCCAAACAACACAAAACTCTCTGCAATTCTGATGAATCTATAAACCCATCTTTCTTCTCATCAAAAATATCAAAAGCTTCCTTCACTTCCTCCAGGCTTGGCTCCTTCTCCTCAAACAATTCTGAAAACTCCTTCGAACTGAACTTCTCTTTGTCAGAATCATAATCAGTAGCAATCCGTAGCCTGCTCATCACCATCTTTATTTCTGCGTTGCTTACCTTTACATCGTCTTCATCTTCAAGTCCCTTTTCGTCGAAGCCAAGCTGCCGGTTCAGCGATTCCGGACTGAGTTTTTGGTTCTTGATTGATACTTCAGTGTTAGTAGATACTAAGTTGAACAAGGGTTTAAGATAACAATGAATCAGGAAATTTGGGAAAATATTGGGGAAGCAATTCATTGTCAATTGTGATCGCAGCGAATTCAGACTTTACGTACACTAGAACCAGAAGTGTTAGAACGTGTTTGGTAATATCTTCTCGCTGCAAGTTATATACGCAACAATTAGCTCTTGCTTGTTTAAAAGAAAAAGGAGATAATTTTCCCTGAAACTTGTAGGAATTATTCCAAGCATCCTTATTCCAATGGGAGTACTATCCGTTTCAGGAGTATTTGTTGGGTTTAAAACCTACTAATTCTTAGACATTGTTTTTATTTACTGATCATTCATGGCAAGCAACGCACGCTAGCGAGTATTGGTAAATTTTGTATTAGTTTGGAGGCAATTTCTCCGTGGACTGGACTCTAGCAATAACAACCAGGACGTTGACGGCAAAAGCATCTGGAACTTCCAGGAAATTGGAAGCACTTCTTAAATAAGCAAGGGTCTGCTTACAACTTATATATTATTGCCTATTATGTATTTATTTGCAAAAATTAAGAGACCAAAATGTGGGTTGTTGGGCTGGAGGTTTAGGCCTGGCCTTATCATATCTAATCCAACATGTCTTAAACCAATCAATTTAATTTAAGCCCACCAACTTTGATCAATTTCCATCATTTTTTAATCTCTTTGGTAATCTATATCAATTTAGTCCAATCATGTCGAGTACGTACAAAAAATATGAATTAGTGGTGAATAAAAAAATAAAAATATAAATTATTAGAGGTTATCCTTTTTAATTTTTTATTTATTTATCACAAATTTATAATTTTTCTTTTCAATAATTACTTTATTATTATAACAACGTGATAGATTATTCTACTAAAAATTTTTTTTAACAAAGAAAGATAAAGTAATCTTTGGTGGGAATAATATATTCTTCCTTCCTACCACAATAAAAGCATACCCACTCTCAAATTGTTAATGACTAGTTGAAGAAGTTCCAAGTAATTTGTAAACTAAAAGATGTGAACGTGGACATTTAATATATACTTTTTTAACACAATATTATAAGGGTCACCATAATCCCCCAATGGACACTCCATAATCTATTGCTTGTTTTTATCAAAAGTCTCTTTAAAAGTTCAACAGCCTTACCAAAATTGGTGGTGGCAATGTGCTTGCTTTACACCTAATTTACATGGGTTTTTGTTTTCCCACTCTCTTTTCTTTTGCTTTTGACTTTGGAAAAGTCATGAATTTTATTGGAATCTATCATTTCCTTGCATCTTCAATGTAATACTATTATTTAAAGTTATCCTTCCTTAATTGAGTTGTTAATTACCCATTAGCACTCATAAACAAAGATTATAAGTTAGTTAATTTGATCTCTTTCTTGCCTTTCTTTTTTGGGTGGGAAGTAAAGTTGCATCCACAACGTTGATTTTAAAAGTGAAACATTTAAACCTTTTTCCTAGGTAAATTTTCATATTCTTCACCTTAATACAAATAAAAAGAAGAGATAATAATTTATTAATATTGTATTTTTATTTAATTTTAAAAATATAATACAATTATTTAATTAATATTCGCTTTTATGCGCAGCTAAATTTTATTAACCAATTTATACTTGATATCCACTAATTTTATTTTACCTTAGATTAAAACTTACAACATTTATATCATAAATTTATACTTAATTTATTAAAAAAATTATTAAACTTTAATAAATAGGTGATTTTAGCATAACGACAAGATTAAGGAGGGACATTAGGCTGAGTGCTACATAATTTGAACAAGTAATTATCAAATGTTGACTGGGTAGAGCTAGATTATTATAAAAGCAGAAGTCAAGAAATTCTGATGGGAAAATCCAAAAAATGATGGAATTAATGGCCTTAAAAAGTGAAAGTAGGAGAGGAAAATGAAGAAAAGAGACAAAGTTGCAGTAGGCAACAAGCAGCAGCTAATGGATTAAGATAAATGCTTTGGTGGGATGGATGGGGACCCAAGACAAATAAACTTTTTGCAGAAACAATGTGGCTATCTATTCCTGATAACAACAATCGAGTATGTGAATGTTTCACACTGCCTCATCAAATCATAAACATCTACATGGACAGGACTTTGACAACACAGTTGTTTAAAATTCCAGGGTTATTTATTTTATTATAGTGTATCAAGTGATGGGAAAAGCAGGGGAAAAGATGGAGGAAAAAAGTAAACTTTAGGATAGACTTTATGCCTTTTAATAAGTTGTTTGGATTCTTTGAGCTTGAAAGGGAAAGATGCTTCATCTTTTCTAATATAAATCCAAGTTTATCTGCAAAATTGGGGGCCTACATTCACTTTTTCTCTCATTTGAATATGCTCTCCCTCTCTCTCTTTCTTTCTGTCATAAGCAATCTACTCATTCTCCCCCAATTTTAAATTAAATTTATAATCCAAGTGCTTTGATTTTTAATGTAGTCTAAATCTATTTCCACTCTTACCTGCAGACTTGTAATTCTGACAACAAACAAAGATTTTTACTTCCTCTTGCATCATTCAATGCTTAAGATATATCATATATATAAAGTGGTTCATGCAGGACAATTTGGGCACTCCATTTTCTGATTTTATTAGATTTGTAGACTCTTGCAAGCCCTCAACATGTGAAAATAAACACAAATATTTGAGCAAGTTAAGGTAGAGTGAGAAAAAGAATCAGCAAAAATTTAAATCCACATTATTCATGGAAAGCACCAGGAGGAAAGCAAAAAAAACCTTAGCAAGGTTTACAAGTTTATTGTACAGCATTCAGAATTTGTTACATCCAAGAATCTGTCTTGTTTTGACCCCTAATATATATAAATATCTCTCACAATCTCATATATAGATATATGTACATAATAAATAGTTGCTAAACAAACCATCTAAAGTCTGGGCAAAAAAACGTCTGCTCTGCTCTCATTTCATAGGTAAGAGTATGTGAAAACTTCCCTACTCTTCCTCTATGTTGGGATTATGAATTGCTAGGCAAGCAGAATCTTGCATTGAGGTTGGTTAGTGAAGTAACATTATCGCAAAAATGCGGTGCAAATTTGTCAGCAGTGAGAAGTACATAGCAGAGACGTGCAGTACTTGCCATCCATGGCAAGTATTTGTAGATATTTCAGCACTCAGTCTCAGCTCTTTATTATGTGGTCTCATGGAAACTGAGTGACCGAGACAAGGCTGCAGGATTGGCCTGCAGCACAGCAGATGTTTCAGTGGTGTAATTTCTGCCACCGGCCTTTGATTGAAAGCCTCTAAATAGACCTTCCGCAGAGTTGGGCTTCTCGTTCTTAATCCCAAGTGTTGCCCATATAGAGCTTTTTGCAGCTTCACTTGGATTATCTATCCTCAAAGTTTTTGGAACCAAAACAGATCTTTCTGAATTGTTGCTCCCTCTCGAGGATTCTTCTTTTTCTGAGTTGGTTGGAGTAATGATTTTCCCATCCCTTGAATGTTTCCCTAAAGTTGGAGTAGCAGGACTAGAGTTTGAGGCAAATTGGCTAAGAGTTGAAGAATTTGGCGAGAGACATTGCATATTCCAAGGGCCCGGAACGGTGCAACCCCAGTAAGTTGTTTCTGGATAAAATGATACAGGAAATCCTGAAGGGTAGAAAGCAGGTGGAGGCGGCATTGGAGTGTTCCATGTATAAGGCCAAGGAGTTCCTGGAAAATATGGTACTTGAGGGGCAGAACCTTGGTAATTCTTAATCCTCACATCTTGCGAAACTGAATTGCCAACTTTCTTTGACGAATTTGAAGCTGTTATTGATGACCCACATGAGTGATCATCTCCAATATCTCTTCCTCCATGGGATGCAAAACTTCTTTGATTGGGTCTATGGAAATCATTTCGTACGGAGTTCTGAGTGTTATCTTTTAGGTTCAATACAGAAGCCACAGATTCACAAAGTGGAGAATCTGAACCAAAGGTAAGAACAGTGGCGTTGTTTCCAAAAGAAGGGTTATGGGTTCCATTGGGAACATTGGCTTGAGCTGTACGGAGAGCTTCTGAGATCATTATCTGTCGAAAATGTGAAACAGAAGAGCTCTTGTTCTTCCGACGACCAGCTCCTACAGGCACATTTCTCATGGTTCCTCCAGCAGTCCAATATCTCTGACAGTTTTTGCAGAAATGTCGGGGCTGGTTGACATTGTAGTTATTGTAGTAACAGAACTTGGTGTCCATGCTGTTACACCGAGGACATGGAAGTATCTTGTCTGGCTTCTTCAAAGTCTTTTCTTGTGAAGTACTTGTCTCACTTTGTTCTCCATTCTTGGAGCTCTTCAGCGATGAAGTTTCTCTGTCAACAGAGGGAGTTTTGGGGTTATCGTTATTGCCTGATGATGTTGTAGGATATTTTAAGTCCTCTGTAATCTGTTTTGAGGAACCATCTTCCGGTTTATCCTCGATGATTTCTTTTCCTGAATTTTCCTGAAATTTTTATCAAAAGATCCAATGAGAAAAACTATTATAGGCTCAATTTGATCAGAAACACACTAGAGCCACAGAATTGGGCTCATTATACTTAATACTTTCTTGTCATCGGAAACAGAGAATTCAAGAAGAACATGGCAAAAATTTCAATTTATTTTAAGGAT
>JAXCLQ010071458.1:0-12037 GCA_035584115.1 Cedrela odorata
ATCATTACCCTATGCGCAATTTCGCTATGGACGACGGAGGTGTAATGTCAAAGCATATATGATCCACAAACAAGATATCATGAAGATCTCAAGTCTAAAGATCAGTCATACTATCGTAACTTAAAGAAATCCCATAGACATGTGGATAACACTCCATATGGGTTTCTCATGCGGGTCAGTTCGATGAACTTATTTTCTAACAAGCATCTATATGTTAGACTAAGTGAACACCTTCACTAGTAGCTTATGAGATCAGCTACCTTCCTTCTCCAAGGAAGCAGATATAACATATGCCAATCTAATATGGATTTATGAATGTCTTCGTGTTAATAATCCTACGATCGGGAACATTTAATAATGACGAGATCTCATAAATTAAACTTAAGTTAATTCCTTTAATTGTCATTCTAAAGACTTTATATATTAGTCAACATAGATAAAATTTATAAATAAATTGTCAATTTTATTAATCAATATAATAATATATAATTATATTTTTGTCCCTAACAGATCTAGAACATATAACTAACATTATAGTCTTCTGATTTTTTAAGAAGTTAGAAAGAGAATTAATACATAATGAAAGTGTAGGACAAAATCAAAAGACAAAATGAATGTGAACGGGTAGAAAAATTAAATATATTATTCATGATATACTTTAAAATGTTAAATCATGTTCCCTCCTCCTGGGACCATCTGCATCAGGCTTTTTCAAACTTCCATTGATTTACAGCTTAATTTCCGGAAAACTTCGGTTGTTGCTAGGATATAAGAGTGCATTATCATAATACAAACACAAACACAAACACACCCAATTATTTCAATTTCTGATCATCTTTCTTTCATCAATTTGTTTCCACCTTTGAAGTGAATATGGCTGAAGCTCTTGTTTCTGTAGTCATTGAACAATTGGTCTCAATCCTTCGTCAACAAGCAGAAGGTGGGATAAGACTGACTGTGAATGCAGGGGAAGAAGTCCAAAGCCTCAAAAGCAATTTCCTTGCCATTCAAGCTGTGGTTGAAGATGCAGAGAGCAAACAAGTGAAGGACAAAGCTGTGAGAGATTGGTTGGAGAAGCTCAGAGATGTTTCCTATGACATTGACGACGTGTTGGATGAGTGGAACACTGCCATTCAGAAACTACGAATTCAGGAAGTTGAAAATGCTAATTCCAAGTCCTTGAGAAAGGTATGCTCTCTCTTCCCATGCTACGGTTTTTGTGTTAGGAGGAGAGTTGTGCATTATGACATTGCTGTTAAGATAAAAAATCTGAACACAAGACTAGATGTTATTGCTATTGAAAAAGATAGGTTCAATTTTAGAATCACAAAGGGCATCGGAGGAGTACTAGAACGACCAATCACTACCTCTGATATTGATGTATCAGATGTCCGTGGAAGAGATGAGGAAAAGGATACGCTTTTAAATTTTCTGATGAGTGAAAGTAGTCAAGGACTTCCCATCCCTATCATCTCCTTAGTAGGGATGGGAGGTATAGGGAAAACGACTCTTGCTCGACTAGCTTATAACGACGATAAGGTGAATGCCCATTTTGATCAAAAAATATGGGTGTGCGTCTCTGAACCCTTCGATCAGATTAGGATTGCAAAAGCAATCCTTGAATCTCTTATAAATAACGCACCAAACTTAAATGAATTAGAAACTGTAATGCAAAACATACGTCAATCTATTCAAGGAAAGACGTTTCTCCTTGTTCTAGATGATGTATGGACTGAAGATCCCAAAGACTGGGAGCCATTAAAACACTCTCTTATGCGTGGTTGTCCAGGAAGTAGGATTTTGGTGACCACACGTAAAGAGAATGTTGCCAATGTCATAGGAACTACCCACATAATCCTTATAGGGACCTTGCCTGAGAACCAATGTTGGTCATTGTTTAGTCAACTTGCATTCTCTGGAAGGACCAGGGAAGAGTGTGAAGAATTGAAAGGCACCGGTGAAAAGCTTGTACAGAGATGCAAAGGCCTACCCCTTGCTGTAAAGGCCTTAGGAAGCCTTTTGCGATTTAAAAGAGAAATTAAAGAGTGGCAAAGTGTTTTAGATAGTGAGATATGGGAAGTAGAAGAGTTAGAAAGAGGGCTTTTTCCACCTCTATTATTAAGCTATTATGATTTGCCTTCAATATTAAAAAAGTGTTTCGCATATTGTGCCATCTTTCCAAAGGACTACAGCATAGACAGAGAGGAATTAATCAAGTTATGGATGGCTCAAGATTATCTCAAGGCAGAGCCAAGTCAAGATGAGGAATTAATTGGTGAAAAGTACTTCAAAAGCTTAGCAATGAGATCTTTCTTTCAAGATTTTGAAAAAGATTTTGTGGATGGAAGCAAAATAATTAGATGTAAGATGCATGATATAGTGCATGACTTTGCTCAATTTCTGACGAAAAATGAATGTTTTGCTCTTGTGGTTGATTGTTCCGAAAAATCTCTTTCACAATTTAACGAGAAAGGTCGTCATTTATTGATAAATGTTAAAGAACAAGCCTCATTTCCTATCTCTGTTTACAATGTCAAAAATTTGCGCAGCCTTGTTGTTGAAGATAGTATCAATTGTAGAGATGATATGAACTTATCCAATAGGTTTGATCGGTTGACATGCCTCAAGACATTACATTTTAAAGAAAGTTTAATTGAACAAATTCCCAGAGGAATAGAAAATTTGATACATTTGAGGTACATTAACTTAGCTGGAAATAGAAATATAAAACAATTGCCGGAGACATTCTGTGAGTTATATAATCTACAAATTCTAGACGTTCGCTTTTGTGGGAGCCTCCAGAAATTACCTCAGGGAATAGGGAAGTTAATCAATTTGAGGTATTTATATTGTTACGGGAGTTCAATTAGTTACATGCCAAAAGGAGTCGAGAGATTACCTTGTCTTCAGAGATTACATAATTTTGTTGTAAATGAAAGTGATGATGGCAGAAAAGCATGTAATCTTGGATGTTTGAAGAATTTCAACCACCTTAAATCACTTGGTATAGAAGGATTGGAAAATTTGGCAGATCTGGATGATGCACAACTTAACAACAAAAGACACCTGGACACTTTGTTTCTAAACTTCAAAAGGACGTTGAATGATGATGAAGTCGTTGTTGAAGCCGTGCAACCACCTCTAACTTTGGAGGCATTAACAATAGAAAATTACAGAGGCAAGACTGTTTTCCCCAACTGGTTAATGTCATTAACGAAGCTGAGGCGTTTATTTCTTTTGCATTGCTTAAACTGTGAGAATTTACCGCCTTTGGGAAA
This sequence comes from Cedrela odorata, assembly GCA_035584115.1. Taxonomy (NCBI): domain Eukaryota; kingdom Viridiplantae; phylum Streptophyta; class Magnoliopsida; order Sapindales; family Meliaceae; genus Cedrela; species Cedrela odorata. Next base: position 3,279 of record JAXCLQ010071458.1, read on the forward strand.
ATTACCATATCTTGAAGAACTCATTATAAAAAATTCGGAAAGTATAAAAAGAGTGGGTAATGAAGTTTTGGGAATAGAAAGTGATATTGCCACATCATCACCATCATTTTCTCCATCATTTATTGCCTTTCCCAAATTGAAATCGTTGTGGCTTGAGGGTATGCAAGAATGGGAAGAGTGGGAATATGGGATTACAGAGACGACGGGAATATCAGAGCAACATAATCATGTCACAATCATGCCATGTCTTCGTGGCTTGATACTTTATGGATGCCCCAAATTAAAGTCGGTGCCAAGCCACATTCTTCCTATGGCAAAGGCAAACATTCTTGAACTTCATGGGTGCCCTCTTCTCGAAGAATATTTGGACCATGAAAAAAATGGCAAAAGAGACCAGATAGATCATCATCATCATCTACATCAGACATTGTCCATTCAAGACCTCAAACCGCTACAACTGCCTGCCATCAACTCACAGTCACAGGTAACAATTTCGAATTTTATTTACCTTTACTTTTATTTATCTACATATATATTACCTGTAGTCTTAGAATTTAATAAAAATTATTGATCTAATTTAACGTTCTGTGATTTTGCAATAATCAGCCACTAATGTTTTTCTTTTCTCTGGACCTGCATCAAACAGTCATGCACACCAGATACTTTGTGATGGAAAATGCTACTATCAGGAAAATAGATCTGTTCATCCGGCCTCCATGGTTTACTGATGTTGATGCATTAATAGAAACGGACTAGGTAAATTGTCATACGGCATCTCCTATAAATCTATCAAATTTTTTGTATGTTTCAAATTGTTATTATTAACTATCTGTACTTGAAAAGTCATTGTTTTAACCCAGAAACTTGGAATGCATAATTTGTTTTCTTTTTTCAATAGGCTCTTAATGCAAAGTAATATTGATCCCAATTTTCATCATTGGTTCTATGTATATTCTCTCACCATTTTTCATTCTTTTAATCTCATTTGCTATAGGGCATGAATGGAGCATTTCAGTGTTCGATTTTATATAAATAGGAAATGGAAAAATGCAGGGTCTTATACTTGTCTTGACGAGAAAACATGCATTTCATTGCAAGGTTTTCCCATATTTAGATCATAAAATCATTTTACCTCATCGTATGTGACAGAAATAAAGGATCATATGTCCATTCTTCAATCAATAAATTATGCCAGCCAGATCGAATGCTGAAATCTCAGTGGCACGAAAGAACAACTCGGTTGTCCGAAATTTGATTTACCTCAATCTTGCTACTTCAGAATTTTCCTTTCCAAGTTTTATTATTCCCTATGGTATGATATATGCAAACTCTAGAACCTTTCCATTTTGTTATTTGGTTTAATTTTCTTCTAATGTTTACTTTTCATTTATTCCAAGCTGTAGGAACTCTTATGCACACAATATATCTTGTGAAAGAAATTCTACGATCAGGCACCATTAGAAGGCGAAAAGGCTTTGTTAATATACCATGGTTTTCTGAGAAAATGTTGTCTAATGTTGATACATTAGAAATATTTGAAGTTTTTGAAATATTTCTGAGAAAATATTTGAAGTTTGCGAATGGGAATGTCGGAATGCAGATCAGAACAACATATATATGTCACAATCATGCCATGTCTTCGTATCTTGGAACTTTATGATTACCCCTGGTTAAAGTCAATGCCATGCCACCTTCTTCTTATGACACCGTCAAACAATTTTCAAAGGCATGGATGCCCTCTTCTTGAAGAATATATCAACCATGAAAAACATATTGACAGACAAGGCAGATAAATCACCATCTACATCAGACATTGTCCATTCAAGACCTCACCAACTGCCGGCCATCTAATCACAGTCATGGGTAATAATTTCTAATTTTCATTTCGTTTTTAGTTGGCTGCATATGTGTTACTTACTTGTTGTCTAAGAATTTCTTAAAATTATTAATCAAATTTTATGTTCATTCAAAATTTTACGACAAGCAACGGCTTGTTTAATCTGCAAATAATGTTCTTCTTTTTCTTTCTTTCAAGCTGTAGCAAACAGTCATGCACACCAGATAATTTGTGAAGGAAATGCTATTATCAGGTTCAGGCCATTAAAAGACGTAAACGAACTGTTCATCCACCACGGTTTTCTGCAGCTAGCAAACGTTGTCTTATACTGATTCTTTAGAAAGGGACAAGGTAAAATAGCTATAAAGCATCTCCTATATGTCTTGTATTGAATTTTCCAAATGCTACAAATAGTTTTTGTTAATTATCACATTTTATGCTAGCTAAATGTATATTTTTTTTCCATTAGCAAAAATTTGAAATCCCTCCATCATGTTTTCATTTTTTGTTTTACTAGTTGTTGAATGAAACATGAACTTTCTTTCAGTGCTTTACATGGTGAGCTATTCTTACTGGTTTTATGTATATGAAACTCTTTAAGAAATTGGTAAGGATATATAGTTATGTAAACTGCGAAAGAGAAGGACCATTTGATTCTCAAACAACAACAAATGTCATCAATCACAAGTAATATTTTTATTTTCTTTCTCCTTATGAAGTTTGATATTCTGTTATTTTTGCAATAAGCAATAATTTTGTAGACAGCAAACATAGTTTCTTTATCCTATGTGACATAAATCAATATAAATGCAGTTTTAAGACCAACGCTATATGCTCTAGGATCTGGCAACTAAACTATACTTTCTTTTCTAGATGATAAGATCATATTACAACATATTTTCTTTATCAAGGATTGTACATTCTTCAGTCAATAAATTATGCGTTTGGGAGCAAGAAGAAGTACATGGGCCAACTGTGATTTCTGAAGGTATAATTTAAACTGCTGGTATGAAAGTACCACTCCGTTTCAGGAATTTGATTTATCTCCAGCAAATATTCATGCACGTGAGATACTGTCTCATACCGATGCATTAAAATGTACCAGGTAAATGGTCATAAGGGATCTCCTATAAATGTTTTATCAAATTTTTTGCATGTTTCAGATTGTCATTGTTAATCAGCACAATTTAATGTTACTGGGATAGGTATTTGCTTTAGCAACAAATTTAGATTTCTGTTGCGAACAAGAAAGAGAACAGCAAGATGTGACCACCTGGTGAAATTTTTTGAAACACATTCTCTTTAGCTTTAACGATACTTCTTTTTCTTTTGGAATAACTGTACTTGAAAAGTCATTGATTAACCCAGAAACTTGGAATGCTTAATTTTGTTTGCTTTTTTCAATAGGTATTTAATCCAAAGTAATATTGATCCCCAAACAAGAAAATCTAGATGCATCATTGGTTCTATGTATATTTTCTCACCATTTTTCATTCTTTTAACCTCATTTGCTATAGAGCATGAATGGAGCATATCAGTCTTGGTTTTTATATAAATAGGAAATGGAAAAATGCAGAGTCTCGTACTTGTCTTGACAAGAAAACGTTCCCATATTTATATCATAAAAATCATATTACAACATATTTTCCTTATCTTATGTGACAGAAATAAAGGATCCTATGTCCATTCCTCAATCAATCAATTATGCCAGCCAGATCGAATGCTGAAATCTCAGTGGCATGAAAGAACCACTCTGTTGTCAGAACTTCGATTTACCTCAATCTTGCTTCTTCAGAATTTTCCTTCTCAAGTTTTATTAATCCCATGGTATAATATATGCAAACTCTAGAACCTTTCCATTTTTTTATTTGGTTTAGTTTTCTTCTGATGTTTTCTTTTCATTTATTTCAAGCTGTACCAAACTGTCATGCTCACAAGATATCTTTTGGAACAATTAGAAGGCGAAAAAGGTCTATTATCCTATCATGGTTTTCTGAGCAAATGCAGTCTAATGTTGATGCATTAGAAATGGACTAGGTAAATGGCCATAAGGCATCCTTTATAAATCGTGTATCTGATTATTTACACGTTTCAATCATTCTTGCTAATTAACATAAGTTAATGTTACAGGGAAGATATCTAAATTATGAGCAAATTTTGTGTTATGTGGCATGCACAGGGGAGGATAGCGGGACAGTGACCAACTGGTGAAATTTTTTGAAACAATTTCTTTAGCTTTTTTCCTTACACTTTATCTTTTCTGAATTTTTTTTACCTAGATATAATGTTTTAACATCATAATCTTATGTGGTCGTCTTCCTTGTATCTCTGTTATGAAGAATCAAGTTTTTAACCTCACTAGCTATTTCATTCATTTCACCTTTGCTTCAGGACGAGATTCCAAACTTATTTGTTCTCAAAAGAAAAAAAATGCATTTCATGCCCAGGTTTCTCATATTTAGTTCAGAGCGAGCCTGTTAAACTTTGCCTGTCCGGTCATATATGCTAGATTCCCAATGATGCGAAGGTACCACTCTGTTACAGGAATTTGATTTATCTCAAGAATTCATGGATTAGAATGCAACATTTGTCAATAAATAACATTAAGTTCACATATCTCATATTGTTTCATCCATTTTCAGTTTTACTCCGACTTTATCCCAGAAGACCAACTGGCATATAGAGAACGTTTCAGGAATCTTGAGTCACCAAACTTGTGTATGAAGGCAAAAGCAGAATTCCTTATCCCGAGATAGTACTGAATTTGGAATCAGATGCTACTTCAGCTTAACAACCTCTTGTTCCCTATATTAGCTTCACTTTCTCCGTACTAAATTCTCGCTTCTCCAGCAATCTCCTCTCCGTTTCATAGTATTAACTTATGGTATGTAATATCCAAAGCTCAATAACTTTTGCATTTTATTATTTTGTTTAATCTTCTTCTAATTGTTATAAGTGTTCCAGGAAGGTGGAAAAGATCATGCAGGAAAAAGATGAGTAGTAGGACCATGGAGAGGAAATGGGGGAACCAGTTGGGATGATGGGTGAGAGAGATCACACTTGTTTATGACCGTTGTATTGACGTTGGGTGTATGATAAAAATGGTCAGCCTTTCACGGCAGATAAACACGGAGGTGTTGGAGGCAACCGGACAGCTGAGGTTCGCTCCATTCTTACTCTTTTTGTCCCCCAATGGCTTTGATCCTTCAAACAGCTTGTTCAACTTAGCTGTAAATTTTCATTTGATCCAGATAAAGCTGAAATACCCAGAAGAGCACTCGATCAGTGCTAGCGGCCATTACTGTCCGGTGGTCAGATCACTTGCATTTAAGAGCAACAAAAGAACCTTTTTAATGTGTTTGTGGGGGAATTGAATCATTTTTAGTCCGTTTCGATTTTTCTGACTGTACATTGTGACTTTAATCATTGATGAATTATGATAATATCAATATCAAAACCCATTCTTGTTGTACAATTGGTCCTTTAGCAAGGCTTTAACCACTCCACTCGATTGGTTTATTCACATTAATGCTTCTTGACAAATTCTATAAAAAAAAAAAAAAAAATCATGGAAATTAGTTTAAAATCTATAAATATTTCAGTTCATATAAAAGTTCATGCAGCACTGTTATCACTTTCTCATTCATACAAATTCATGCGGTAGTGCTATATTATCTTGCCCATTTGTACAAATTCATGTGGCAGTAATATATTATATTACAGCAGCGATATATTATATATTGCATTATAACGGGAGTAAAATAAAATATATTGCAGCATAATTATGTCTTTATCACATTAATTTTTAATATATAAGAGTTTATATCCCTAATATTATTGTTATTAAAATCATAGTATATAAGTCTTCCTCATTCTTAAAGAGATCATGCACGTTATACTGTTAAAAAAATAAATAAATAAATAAAAACATGAGTAAGGTTTCTATCTCCTCAATAAATTATTTACTATCATATCATATATTAAGATTCATAGTCTCTTATATCACATAGTCATTCTAAACGATATATTTCCAATAGTTATTCCAAAAAATAGCATCATGGCTTGTAGTCATCAAACTATGTTGTGAGCAACAATGGTAAACCCAGACTAGCTAGCTTTGGATGCCGACAGCAACCCTGTCGCCGCCTTTATCTTTACAATCTTGGCCTCGAATGGACAGAATAGTTATCTCAGGATTCTTCTCTAGTATAGAAAAGAAAAAGGAAATGTTACATTGCAAATTCATGTATATTATTGAATGAAAGAAATGAGCTAATTATTAATTAATATTTTCAGAAGGCATTCCAATTTTGGCAACATATATTTGAGAAAAAGAAAGATCTGAGGCCTGGTTACATCTGAATGCGATCTATGCTTTCTGTTACTCGGCCATTTTCAATGAATACCGATCTCCCAAAAAATTAAAAAAGTATTAACAATTAATTACTTCACAAAAATTATTCCTTGTGCATATATGGAATTATTAGTATAATGACCATCCTCACAGGATTAAAAAAAATTCTTGGTTTGTTATGGTTATCTACTCTTTGCATTAGATTCTTTCTTTAATGTATGTGAAGAATTAAAGAAAAGAATATGGAGAATAATTGGAGTTGGCGAAAGCTGATACCTTAATTAGTAATCAAAGCAAAGTTATTAAATCAAATATTTCTTTGGTTTTGTCCATGCACTACAAGTAATACTCAAATGAATGTGATCATTTCCACAAACACAAACACATCAAAATATATCAATTTCCGATCATCATTCTTTCATCAATATTCACTACTTCTGAATCATGACTGAGGCTCTTGTATCTGCAGTCATGGAACAATTGGTCTCAATCCTTACTAAACAGGCTGAAGAAGTTTGAAACCTGAAAAGCAATTTCCAGGCCATTCAAGGTGTGCTTGAAGATGCAGAGGCAAACAAGCGAAGGAGAAATCTGTGAGATTTTGGCTGGAGATAGATATAGAAAGCTTGTAAACAATTCACACCAAGTTGAGAGAAAATATATTTTGTATTATGATTTTCTATATTTACAAGGGTGGCTGAAAGTATGTATATGTACAGCTTTTACAGGTGTTGAGGTTTCCCTAGATGTATTGTATACGTGTAAGGTGACTAAGAATAAAAACAAAGAATTTCCAGCTATTGTACTGTGTCCTTTCTCTGCTCCTTTTCTGATTCTGTTACTCCTTTGCACACACCAGCTGCATACTCCACTAACCGTTATGCTGCAGGGCTGTATTCTTCTGAATTCTGGTAATTCATAATGCAATGCACACCTTCATAGTTGGAGAAGCTCAAAGATGTTTCCTATGACATTGACGACGTGTTGGATGAGCGGAACACTGCCATTAAGAAACTACGAATTCGGGAAGTTGAAAATGCTTCCAAACCCTTGAGAAAGGTAACTGTCAAGATAAAAAAAAAAAAAATCTGAATAGAAGACTAGATGTTATTGCTATGGGAAAAGATAGGTTTAATTTTAATATGACAAAGGGCATCCGAGAACTAGAACGACCGATCACTACCTCAGATATTGATGTATCAGAGGTTCTGGAAGAGATGAGGATATATAATTACATGAACTGCGAAAGAGAAGGACCATTTGATTCTCGAACAGCAACAAATATCATCATATCACAAGTAATATTGTTATTTTCTTTCTCCTAATGAAATTTGATATTCTGTTGTTTTTGCAATAAGCAATAATTTCTTTTTTTTTCTCTCCCGGTGCTGTAAACATCATACACACGAAATATTTTGTGAAAGAAATGCTACTATTAGGCGTTATTAAAGGCAAAAAAGCTCTGTTCATCTGGCAAGGTTTGCTTCACAAATGTTGCCTTATACCAATGCATTTTAAATGGACTAGATAAATGGCTATAAGGCATGCAGGTTACATTTTTCAATGGTTATTTTTAACCATCACATTTAATGGTACAGGGGTAGATATTCGATTCATCAGCAGATTAATAAATGTTTTTTAGCATGCAAGGGACAGAATAGAAAGGCGTGATAAGCTGGTGAATATTTTAGACACATGTTGTGTTACACCTGTTTCTTATTAACTGCAAATACATACTTACATTTCTTATAAACAATGCTATTCTTTTTATTACACAAAACTTAAACATTTCTAGTCAACAATTTTTTTTTTCATACATACAAGTATAAATATAATACAACTCTTTGACATACAACTCACTTATTAATTACCTATCCAAACATATATATATAGACGCCTAGTAAAGCTTGTTGGCATCCTCTGTCACCTCTATGTGCTATTATCTGAAAAATAAATATTTCAATAAAAGGGTGAGATAAAAATCTCAGTAAGTAAATCATGTAAGTATGATTTGTCGATGCAGTATAAAATATGAAAGCTTAAACAATCAGTACATTTTTAAACAAGTTCATTCAAAATACAAACATATTCAGAACGGCTTAGTCAATTAGTGTCATCTGCACCCATGGTGACCCGGATTCATAACGTAATCACGTATTCCGCATTAAGCAATCATTCATATTTATATATAACAGAAGCGCGCACGATACGCTAAACAGAATTCTTACTAACCTGCAAACCTCGCTTTTAATACGAGGTCTGGCTAGATCAGAATAACATAACGACTAAGCCATAAATCACATTCTTTTTTCAAACATTTCACACGTCAATAACATTTCATATTTATTCTCTAAATGCGATATCAGCTTAAACATTCAAATTCATAAACATTTCATTAATCATTTCATAGAATTTCATTGGCGTATCAACATGTACAAATCACATTTTCATCAAACATCGAATATCGCATAATTTTCAAAACATTAAATTGCATGCATGATTTACTTACATTTGTTTCCGCTCTTCCCAAGTATGTTCTTATGTTAATGTTCTGTACCTAAAAACAAA